>JAMKQA010063061.1:0-15505 GCA_024699735.1 Posidonia australis
TTTGGGATTTAAGGTTTTATTTTGAAATTAGGGTTTTGAGTTTTAAATAAAGTTTATTTAAGGATTTTTTATTAATTAGGATTTCACTTATTTATTTGGGATTTTTAAATGATTTAATTTGAGTTAAGACTTGAATTAGGGTTTTTGTCTTTTTAATGGATTTTAATTGGATTAAGTGGATTTTAGGGTTTCATTGGATTTTAATTGGATTTAAATGAATTTTACTTGATTAGGGTTTTATTTGTTTCATTAATTAGCTTTCCAATGGATTTAATTTAATTTGTTTAATTTTAAGTCTAATTTGGTCAGAGTGGGCCAATGTGGGTCTAATTGGGCTTAATAGGCTTGTATGGGCTTGTGCGGGCCTAATGGGCTTGTGTGGGCTTAATGGGCCTAAGTGGGCTAGGATTTTGGTGGTTGCAACCAGAGCATCAACCGGAGTAGCCTGCTGCCAAGTGACTTCAAAATCGAGGTGTCTACAGGAAGTATCATAGACTGTCTTCAAAGATAACATCAGAAAGGAAACATAATACACTAGATTTTGGTTTACTCTAATGTTTGTGGTCCATCATGAGTCATTAGGTGGTAACGAGTATTTTACTACTTTTATTAATAATGTATCTAGAAAAGTGTGCTTTATTTTCTTAAGACAAAGGAGTCGGTGTTCAAATATTTTCAACAATTTCATGCCATGGTGGAAAGAGAGACAAAAAAAGTTGAAATGTTTCAAAACTATTAATGGAGGGAAGTACACTTCTAAGCCTTTTGAAGACTGTTGTTTAGAATGCAACATAAGACATGAGAAGACCTTGTACCTAGTACACCATAACACAATGGTGTAGCTGAAAGGATGAATTACACTATAGTACATAGAAAGAGTGAGATGCTTGTTGAAGATGGCAAAGCAACGTAAGACCTTCTGGGGTGATGTTGTTTGTATTGCTTATTACTGGTGTCCATCAATTCCATTGGGTATGGATATTCTAGAGAAGTGTGTACAGGAAAAGATGCATCATATTTTCATTTAAAGGTGTTTGAGTGTAAGGTATTTGCACATGTACCCAAAGAGCAGAAACAAAAGCTTGATGACAAAGTAAAACCATGTATTTTTATGAAATATGGAGATGAACAGTTTGATTACAAATTGTGGAACCAAGAAAAGAAAAAGATTATCAGACATAGAAATATGATCTTTTATGAAGATCAAGTAGGTGTAGACACAAAGAAAGTTGAGAAGTTAAGATAGATTGATGGTGTCATAGATCTTATGTTAGTGTCACCTCAAGTACAACAAACAACAAGAGATGAAGGAGCGAAGCAGGGTGAGGATGGGATTCCACATGTAGACAGTAGTGATGATGAACCATAATAGAATATTCCTTAGTAGGGGGAGCAATATCATCAGGAAGAGATCTAGAGCCTCAAGCCAAGAGATCTGATAGAGAGCATCGATCTTCGTCAAGATATCCTACATTTGATGATATTTTGCTGTCAGAAGAGGAGTCGTCAAAGACTTTTTAGGAAGCACAAACCCATAAAGACAAGAACTTATAGTTTAAGATTATGCAATAAGAGATGAGTTCCTTGCTGAAAAATAATACTTATGAGTTAGTTAATCTTCCCAAAAAGCATTGAAGAATAGGTGAGTGTTCAAGTTAAAAAGGGATAGAAATGACAAGCTTTTAAAGTACAAAGCTAAATTAGTAGTGAAAGGATTTGATTAGAAATAAGACATTGATTTTGATGAGAACTTCTCTCTAGTGGTAAAGATGACTTCTAGCTAGGTAGTCTTGGGATTGGTAGCTAGCATGGATCTTGAGATTGAGTAGTTAAATGTGAAGATTGCTTTTCTCCATGGTAATTTAGAGGAAGAGATCTACATATCATAGTCAAAAGGTTTTGAAGTAAAAGTAAAGGAGCACATAGTTTGCAAGTTGAAAAAGAACCTTTATGATTTGAAACAAGTACCTCGATTGTGGTATAAGAAATTCGATTCATTTATGTTGAGTCATGGATACCAAAAGACAGTTGCAGATCAATCAATGTGTTTATATTAGGAAATTTCCAGATGATAGATTTATTATCCTTTTGCTTTATGTGGATGATATGCTCATAGTTCAATAGGATATGTAGATAATTGCTAGGTTGAAAAATGATTTATTCAAGTCCTTTGACATGAAAGACTTAGGAACAATACCTCAGATTTTGGGCATGTAGAATTTTTTGTGATAGGAAAACCAAGAAATCATGGTTGTTATAAGAAAAATATGTTGAACAGGTACTTGAGAGATTCAACTTGAAAAATGCAAAGATAGTTAGTACTTCTCTAGCAGATCACTTCAAGCATAACAAATAGATATGCCCTTTTACCAAGAAAGAAAAGTAAGAGATGGCTCGTGTTGTATACTCTTCTGTAGTGTGAAGTTTGATGCATGTTATAGTATGTACTAGGTTAGATAATACTCAAGTAGTTGGTGTGGTGAGCAAGTTTTTCTCTAATCTAGGAAAAGAACATTGGAAAGTTGTGAAGTGGATATTTAGATATTGAGAGGAAGTTCCAAGTTGTGTTTGATATTTGGAGGTTGATTAACTTATAATTCATGTATATTTTATTTCTATATTTATCTATTTTGTATATAAATAATATTACTCGAGGTGTTTTGTGCAAATTTTACAGAACTTGAGGACTTAGAAAGAATATATGAAAAATAAGGAGGAAAAGAATAATTATGACATAAAAGAAGAGATTTTTGTATGAAAAATTCTAGAGCTACATCAGGAAGTCAAACACACATTTTTCATGTGCCTAAATACTGGCAAAATATCAGTCAACCTGTGGAAAAAGTCAGAGAAGATCCTGGATGACTTAGACGCCTCCCAGACGCCTAGATGCAGATTCGACGCCTCCTAGGTGCCTGCACCAGATACTTTTCTTTGAATAAGATTCTCACTTGTAAATATCTTGTATTCAAAATTCAAGATTAAATTTTGTATTCGGATTTGTCTTTGATGTAAGCAAGTCCTTGTATGCCTATAAAAGGACCCCTTGTGTAGATCTATGGGAGCTGCCATTTAGATTTTAGATTTTGTTGTTTTCTTGTATTTTGGGAGATCTAGAAGATCATTAGTGTAATATCAGGGTTTTTTTTAATAAAAAGTTATTTTTATTTAATTATGTCTTCTATCTCTCCTTCTTCCTCTTTTATTTTAATATTTTATGTTATCATGTTTGGCTAATATTCTAGATTTAGGGTAGAGATGAAGTTTATTTAGATTGAGATGTATGATCATGTTTTCTTCTTTTTCTCTTTGTGTTTTATGTAATGAGTATGTGGGTTGGATGTATATTACATAAATCATTCATAGAAACAATGAACTTTAATAGACTAACATTGAGTTCATCTTTTTAGTCTATGCTTAGGGAAGATTTAATTGGGGATTATGTATATAATCTTGATTTCATCATATATTATCTGATTTAACTTGGTTTGTGTGTTTTACTCCTAATCTTGATATTCTATGATGCATATTTTAGCATATAGTTTATTCTTGTATAGATAAAAATCATTAGATCAATAGAGAGGAAGGGAATAAACATGATCATGCATTCTCAAGTCTATGTAAATAGATTCGAAACTCTAGATTTTAATTAATCTGTTTGTTTCTTGATCTTTTAGATTTAGTTTTAAACATCATCCTTCTCACATTTTTTCTCAATAATTGACAATAAATCTTTGTTTCTTAAACACTTTTTTCTGTAAGATCGACCTGTATTTGTCGACGTACTATATTGGACGTCGTGCATTTGTGGCAATTAAAACGAATACATCAGAAGTTTGGAATCAATTTTGGAGGGTTACACAAATGTAGCTTGGTAGGTGATCTTGATCATAGGAAGCCTATTTCTAGATATTTATTCAATTTTGCAGGGAAAGTTGTGTTTTGATAGTGTAAGTTGTTGAAGTGTGCTGCATTGTCAATGGCAATTGCTGAATATATTGCAACTATAGAGGCAAGAAAAGATATGTTATGGTTAATAATATTTCTCTAAGAATTGGATTTGCAATATAATGACTATGTTGTTTATTATGATAGCGAGAGTGTTATTAATTTAAGCAAGAATGCTTCATATCATTCTCGAACGAAGTACATTAATGTTAGATACCATTGATTGCGTGATGTGATAAAAAAGTAGTCAAAGCTCAAGAAAATTAACACAAAAAAAATTCTTTGGATATGCTGACAAAGATTATTCTGAAAGAGAAACATAAATCGTACTATCGATTTGCCAACATGAACTCTCAGTGAGAATTGTAGACTAGAGTTCCCCTCTCTAGTGGAGAGGGAGATTGTCTAGCCCACGTTGGGTTGGCATGTGTCACTTATGTGTGCAATGTTTGACTTGGTTTAAAACCTATTCATGATGTGAATGGGAAAGAGGATTATTAAATACCATGGTCACATGGACACGCACACGATGCTTGATGACATTAGAGAAGAAAGAGAGAAAGAAGAAGAAAAGAAAAAGAATACCAAGGAAGAGTTTGTTCTTGTATTCCATTATTTTTTGGATCACGTTCATATTCGATGTTTGCTTCTTTAAGTGTGTAGACTTAGAAAAAAGAGTTAGTGAGATTTTGAATTTTTACCTTAGATGAGGTAATTTAATTTGTATCTCTTTTATATATTCCTTGAGTCATGTAGAGAATCTGAGAAAACATTGTTCACATTCTAGTCGAAACAGTAGATTCATTACGAACACGTTCTATATATAGTTTTTCCTTTTCTAGGATCGATATAAATTTAATATTTGTTTGATTTACTTGTTTAGTTTGCCATTAACTCCTTTATATTTTTTCTGTATAATTTTTATTCTGGTATTGATATATCCTATTTTATTCCATATTCAATAATTATTTGTAACCACAGTCTTATTAGCAAACCACCAACACAACCTTTAGGGACGGATTGCAAATACTAGACACGTGATTTTGGATGTTTGTTTCACTGTTAAAGTGCAAACAATAAGCGGTCAAAACATAGTATTGGCAAGAATCAAGATGACGAACAATACAGAAAGCAAAATTGTCAGCTTAGAATTAGTAAGATCCAGATATAGGATGGAGGTGTGAGGCTTGACTGAGACAAGGCATAATGGCATATGTCAAATTTGGGAAAGAATCCAAAATCTTAATTTTTTAAAATATAAAGAAATTACTGTTGTAAAAGTTATACGTGTTTGAGAAACTGATGATGTTTAGTAAAACTGGTAAATTATTACAATTTTTAAAAAGAAACTACACTTTTAAAAATTTTACCAAATAAGCGTTAAATAAAGGAAGAAATCATTATTGAATTGAAGGTTGACTTCTCAATGCATAGAAAGAACAGGGTACTCGACTGACATGCTGGGATTTCCAAGACAGACATACTGTACACAAGCGTTGTTCGAGGAGATAACAAACGAGAGAAAGGCGGTGAGCTGCAAAAGACTCCGGAAGGGAAGAGAAAATGACGGTGAGGAAGAAGAAAGAGACAGAGATTTTGGGTCTAGGTGATCCAAAACTGGTAAGACTAGGTTGAAATGGTTAAGGTTTCAAATCAATCCCCTAGGCATGTATCGTAAAATACATATGATTTATACAAATATATGAGATATATTGTATGCCCTAGGTTTCATATGAGTTTGTAACCCAAATCATGTGGTCTTTATGCATTTGTAAACCATATGATTTAATTAATAGAAATGACAGAACAATCAATAACCTAGGCATGGAGATTTTCCTTCACAACTTTTCAACTATTCTTTCATTTACAGTACTAATGGCATGCAGAAAATTCTTAACAGAAACATGCTTTGACGACTAATTAAAACAAAATGCCTACTTATATATCAATATGTGAAGATGAAGGTACAAGTCTAAAAGGTTGTAATCAAAGGCCAAAAAAGTTACTGAGGAATCCATGCCAGGCTTCTATCATCAAGAACTTGCAACAAAACACAACAAATAAGAAAAAAACCAAACTGATCACCACATTAGACACCATAATGTCATTCCACCAAGCACTGTCGGTTCCTACCCACCGGTGCAACTACACTTACACGACGCCATGCACTTCCGGCAGCTGGAGAGCGGAACGCCGCGCTTGCGACCGTCGCATGTCGCGACACACTTGCTCTTGGGGACCCCATTCCAAAGACAGCCGGCGAGGCAACGGAGCACCGACCTGCAGCCTGGGCAGACGTGCTCGAACCGGTTCAATATACAATCCTTGCATCTTCCGCCACCGGTACCGTCACCTGCAGCCATCGACGGTGGCATGATAAGAAGCAGGAGGACGATCAGGAGCACTGGGATCATCTTCCTAATTCTCAAAAATTGGTGCTTGGAGCTGGATTCCGCCATTGCTCTATTGATCCACTGGCGAGCCCTTATGTTTTGCTCTTGTTTTGATCTCTTTGCTTTGGTCTTTTTGTCGGGGTTAATTGATGGTAGTTGCACTGATTCTGTTGTCCTCTATGTTACAGGCATTGGGATTAGGAATTTTGGTGATTTCAAGGTGTTATTTATGAATGTTGTTGATCTCATTAATTATACGCTTGCTTTATTTAAGTTCGTTCAAAAGAAATATCTTGAATGAATTCTAAGGAGAGAAGAAAAATAAGAATATTTGATATTTCCTTTTCTTCTTCTTCTTTTTCTTTTTGCATTTTTTGATATAGTAGTTAGATAAATGAATTTTTGAAAGTGCTTTTATGAATAACTGTATGGTCTTAAAACAATCATGTATTTATTATTTTTGGAAGGAGAGACATTACATTAATTAAAAAAATCCATCGGTATGATACATCATCCATGGCAATTCACCGTAACTCAAGAGTTTTTTTAATTGATCTGTTAAGTGAATCATGTTATTGGAAATTAAAGATCAATGGCTCTGTATAGTGTATTTCCAAAACTTTTGAATTATTTTTCACTCCAATGGATTATTAGGTTAACATGAGAATTGTTTCTCTTGGTAGGTTTTGAAAAGTCAATATTGCCGATTACATGAGATAAATAAACCATTCCATCCTAAACAACAAATAAATTTGATATAAATAGAGTAATTAACTCCATTAATTAATCATTCATTTGAGGATTGTTGGAATTAACACATGACAAATGAAAATTAATAAGAAAAAATCAATTATATGTTAATGGTGTGTTTGAATATTATAAAGATTGACATGAAACAAATGATGTGATATATAATAACTAAAAAGAATTTAATTTTAATTTTATAAGAATTTTGTTATTTATTCTAATTTACTTGAAAAGGAAACAATATTTAAATAACTCATATAAATTCACCATACAAGTGAAGTACATTATCCATGTTAATATGATGCTTAGGCTTAAGCAGCATCCTTCTCTATCCATCTCAAAGTGAGAATGATTATAATTATATAAATATATATAGATAAATATACAACTTACGAACATGTTTGTATACTAATAAAGTGTGACGATCCTTAGGTCGCTATCATTAAACCTAGTTACAAATTTCTATTTAATTATTTTTATCTTTATTATTAACCAACAATTACATTAAAAATGCAGTTAAAGCTAAGTACTCTCAACAGTAAATAAATCCACCAAACAAACGAAATCAAATTAAACTAACACTCACATGGATCTTTGATGTGTGGTGGCGTGACTCTTCATATATGCAATAACAACCAACAGTTACTATCCTACACTTGTCAAAACACACAAAAACAAAACACACGTAAATGACCATTCAACGGTCATCCAACATGCATCCCACCTACAACTTAGCAATATATGCCAAGGGCAACTAAGCACAGACATCACACTTAGATGCCGTCAAATCAAAAGGGCAATCTATTGACGCCCAATACACAAGCATTGGCATCCCTCCAGGATGCTGTAATATCAAACCAGACAGTTTACCATCGCCCAACAGGTCAAAAAAACACAAAACCATGCTTTTAAAATCATTCTTTTCTTTTCTTTTTCAAAATCATGTACATACTCTTCTAAAATCTTTATGCACGCTCGAGATAACCACGCTTATCAATCAAGCCCAAAAGCTACACCAAAGCACAACTACAGAGCTTCTACTCTGCACAATATGGTCTCCTCTAGACTTAAGTACAACACCAAGCTAGGAGCCTCTGTTCCCAAATGGAGCCACCGCTCCCAAAACAATAGAGCCACGACTCCCAAAACACTACGCTTCAACATGCACCAAAACCACGACTTCCTCCAGGCCTAGAGCCTAATTTCTTGAACCAGGACTCTGCACAAACCATAAGCACAAATAGTGTGTCGAACTATCCGACACCAAGCAGATAACATTGGCCACAAGTAGTCTACTGAAGAGCGACCAACGGTGTCTGCACTACTACGGTGTGCCACCCTGTGTAGGAGTCAATCATCGTCCTGCAATTCTCCCACTTGAAGAACCCTCACAAAGCCAACTCTTCTTGAGAAGACAGTTCTGTCTCTTAGGACCCTACTGGCAATGGGGCACGCGTCCCACCCGCTCTAACCAGCACAGGGTACGCCTCCTCATACGTCCACAACATAGTGCTTCGAGCTACTTAGGGCTCGTCACCCTTGAGCTCAGTCAACACCCACAAGTCTTAGTACCCAGACTATACGACGTATCATGGAGTTACCTAGAGGTTTCATACCCCCTTGGGTTCGCTATCACGATACAGTAGGGCTAGACAATACCCTAGGCCTCGTCACCTTGGACAAAGGAGTGTCATACCTCCATGCCTAGCTAGCCTTTCGTCCCGCGGACCTCAGCTTTGGTTTTGGAATGTCAATCTAGGAGTGTCATACCTCAAGGATCCAACGAACACACCTTGGTCTCTAACCTCAACCTTAGCTCTAAAACGACAGTTAAGGAGTCTCATACCTCCGAGACTTGACGAACCTTAGCATGAGGTATCTTGGTCCAATGTAAACAGAAAACACCAGAAAACTCTTTCCAAACTATTTTCAAATCTGTGCTTTTCTTTTTCCAAAACTCTCTTTTTGGAAAACCATTAAATAACTTTTAAAATTTAAGAAACACTTTGCCTAGCAGTGGCATGGAAACCAAAAGTCGAGAAACCACAAACAAAGCACGGCCTTGATAGCTTCCCTGTCAGGCTTAGGCAAAAATACCTTGGAAGCATCTAGATTCACGAGCGTCACACTTAACTTACAACCAACACCTAAGAAAACACCAACAAAAGCATCCTTTGAGTGTTAAGTTCACCCAAAAGACACCACAATAGAGCAACCATAGCCAGAACTCTATGCTCTTGCGTTTAAGTGTAAGACACCTACTAGCTCGTGTCCCTCCAGAGCACAGCCAGATCGACTCAAACACCCAGAATAGTACTACTGAATACTCCATTCAATACACCACATACAAAACCACATAAGCCTTAGACCTAGGGATGCTATCATAATCCCTAAAGTCGAGTCTAAACCATCTCGGGGAAGAACCTATTTTTTCTAAATTATTTCATCTTTTACTCTACCCATATCCTAGATGATCTCTTGCTAATTCATTTTAAGCAACCCTACAATCATTTTAATGGTTATCCTAACCATTTATGCCATTATATTTATTTCTCCAAGATTAATACACACACACACACACACATATAAATCCACACCATAAATAACTAAGTGCAGGGGTCCAGGTCTGGTTGGGCATACCAAACTAAAATAGTCAGCCGAACCAGGGCTCAGGGGACCAACTCGGTAGACCGAAAAGGAATGAGTGACCGAAATCCCCTGACTCGGCATACCGAACATGACCGATTAACTAGACCAAGGTGCCATGTCAACACCCAAGACCTAGAACGACAGACCGAATAAATTCGATCGACTGAATCAAGGGTCAAAGGGACATTCTGGAAGCCCAAAAATGGTATGCCGAAATAATTCAGCATGCCGAACCAAGCCGAGCTAGGACACCCAAAAAGGGGATCCAAAGTCCCAAACCCTGCAAACACCCACACAAACCAAGCAAATCATATATCAAAATGAAGATCTCAATGAGATCTTCCAAACCAGGCAAACAACATAGGGATCCATCAAGCGGATCTCAAGAAATCAACAGAAAATACAAAAAGAGCACTATTCACTCCACACAATAAATACAGTCATAAATGACCCACAAATGCTCAATAAATGTAATAAAATTTACTACAATTACGAACACACTATTATGACCTTAGGAATCAAATTGTAAATCAAAAAGAAGCCTATAGGGTACATACCTTCACCAAAGGCACAACGAGGACGAACGGTAAACGACGGCACACCTCCTCCTCCTCCAGCCACAAGCAGCTCCTCTCCTCCTCCTCGAGACAGTGGCACGATGGTGGCGGCGACGGCAGTCCCTCTCCTCCCAGCCATCTCTCTCTTTCTCTCTCAGCCTTCTTGCGTCTCTCTCTCATTCTCCCTCTCTCTCCCTCACTCGTGCAGGCGAAGATGAAGGAGAAGAAGAAGAAGAAGGGAAGGAGGGTGAGGCCTGGGGAGAGTAAAGAGAAAGAAAGGAAGGATAGAAGAAAAGAAAGAAAGAAAGGAAGAAAGTCACAACACGAGATCAAATCACGCGACCTTCCACGTCCACGTGGCTTGTATCAGCAGAGATCAACCACTTAAGCATGCCAACTAAACTCTGCGGCCAGGAATAAACCCACCAAACACTTAAATATTTAAGCGTTTAAACAAAATATCTAAGTAGAAAGTTACCAGCAAAATATGACTTCCAAACGTCGAGGACCATAGTTACACAAAATTTGTCATAATTGCATGTAAAGCTTCCAAAGCCATTAGTGTGGTGATTCATCATGTCATAGACTGTAATGCAATCTTTCTTCATTGTCTTCATCCTAGATTTAATGTGGGGTTTAGCCTTAATCCAAGTATTAGGAAGCAACTTGGATAATACATCCTCTATTGCTTGTAAGAGCCTTGGTTTGAATCCATTTATCAGCTTTTGTATTATCCCTTATTCACAAAGTTAAGTATATCTTCAACTAATTTGGCATCTTCCATAGAGGTCTATCTTCTCTTATTTTGTTCAAGACCTCTTCCATCTTCATGTTATTATTCTTCCTTATCTATTAACATCATATTTGTATAATTTCATTTATATAAAAATTAAATATGAAGTCATCCACAATTAAAAAAACATGTCAAGAAGTAATCATTACATATTTAATAATAAAAGAAATTAGAATTCACCAAATTAAATTATTACATTTGCATTAAAAATAACATAACTAGATAGAAGGATTATAATTTATGTTCATTCATGAAACATAAATTGGACAAGATTTACGCTAAATGCAGTTAATTCTAGTGTAACTTCAATAGAAGTAATTGATTCATTAGACATTGTCGGTATAATGTCTTGCATTGTTGTTGTATCTTCATCATTGTCTTTAGATAGATCAATATATATTTCTCTTCTTATGAAATTGTGTAGAAAATAACCATCCATGATGATCTTATTTTATGTCTTAATTGGATAAAAGGAAGGACTTCTTAGAATAACTCATCTCTTTTTAAACATGCTCAAACACCTTTAATCACATTTCTAACCGAAAAATGCTTTATATTGAAAAATTCTTCAAGAATAATTGGTTGATAATCCTCACTCTAATCATTCAAATGATACCGTTGACCTTTAAATAGTGTAAAAAATTCTTCACTATTGGTATAGCCAACATATACTAGGTACTAGCAACCTTATATAAGAAAAGAAATAAAAATTTATTATTGATGTCTAATTAATAAACACCTATCTTATATAAATACTAAAGAAAAGTTTTTCCTAATCCAAGGAGCTACTAACCCATTTCTTCTAGTCATAGCATTTCGAAGTACTCTACCATCAATTGTTGACTCTTTCCAAATCGGTAAGACATATATAGATTGTAGGTCCTCTATACAAACTTTCAAAACATTGGTTGCAATTTCATCCTTTTGATTTTAGTATCTAGACTTATCTTCAATAAGTACATGAACCTTTATGTGTATTTCATCTAAAGCTCCTAAATAATCATAGAATAAAGTACATTATTATTAATAAAAAAGTAAATCTACTTTCCTATGAAAAATGTTTAAATCACAAAACAAACTCAAGACCTTGAACCATTTCCAATTGCCGTCTCTAGAGTCTTGGGAATTGGTTTTGGTTTCTTAAGAAACTTACTTTGCGATCTTATGATAGAATTTAGTACATTGTTGAAATGTCTATTAATGTTCTCTTTAGATCAGCAAAATCTATGCTTTATCACCTTATTTTTTACATGATAGGCCAAAATATGCAAAAAATAGGAACTTGCTCATTAACATCGAAATTATTGATAGACTTAAGCTTTCCTATGGATCGAAGCATGTTACAAAGTTTTGTAAAGGCAAATTCGTTCTAAGCTGCTTAACACAATTTAAATCACTAGCGTATAATAATCGGTTTAAATTTGCAATCTTGGTAATCTTATTCATTAAGTACATAGGTCTTTGGATTTGATGTCTATGAAAGTTAACTAAAACCCTAGCAAAAATCAATTTGCCATATGCAGTATCTCAAGCCACAAGTAAAAGAACAAAATGACATGTTTCTTCATCCTTGCTCGTTTTGTTGTCAAACTTTTATTAATGTGAGCTATATTCATTGCATATAAGAACACATGATTTTACAAAAAAATACGAAAAGATATATGATGCAATCAACTAGTAACACATTGCACATTGAAATAAACACTATGAAGAAGTCAACATCTCAATTGCACATTGAAAAAAATCAAAATTGCTACTCATAAATAAAGTTTTCTTGAAGCTTGTTAAATAAAATTTGATAAAGCAACATCTCAATTGCTCATCTTGATCACATATTGACATTCTTCTTGGTTGTTTGATGTAAAGATGGCTTAATCCAATGATGAATTTTCTAGATCTCACTTGAAGCCTTCATAGAAAAGAGGCGATTGGAGGAGCACGGTCATTGGAGGAGCATGAGGTGAACATTGAAGGAGTAGGACTCCAGGAGGAGGTCATTAGAGGAGTACAACTTGGGAAGGAGGAGGGTGAAGGTGTAGGTGAAGGTTGCCAGAGGACCTTAGGGTAAGACGTATAACAAAATTAGAAATCAATGACAGTGAGAAAATGTCACCAATAAATTATAATCCGTCACAAAAAATTATTAATAACGTTTATCAAACTGCCATTAATAAAGAGGTGGTTAATTCTCTTCAGTCACATATAATTAAGTGTCACAATTTATTTGCCACTAAAATTTTTTAATGGCTAATATATTTATTACAATAATGTCACTAATGAAGTAAGAAATTGTCACCATTATCTACTTTATCTCGTCACTTTAGTTTTAGTGACTAACATGATCAATCGCTAATACAATACAAATGACAATTACTTTTTGACACTAATATAATACTAGTGATAATTGATTTTTGACACTAATACAATTACTTATAGTAACGAATGTAATTGGTCATTAAATATAGCATTAGAAACAATCACATGACACTAAAAGTAGACAATAATTAATCATTTATTGGTGATATTTTTCAAGTCACTAAAAAGTTTTACAAATGATTGAAGATTAGTGACTATTAGTCATCACTAAAAGTTATTCTTCTTGTTATATAATAAATTCATTTATTCATGGAAAATTTTACAAAAACCTTGAGAAAACATATTATAATAATCTCCATCACCAACAAAATAACAAGACCATCACATAATCAATATCAAAAGCTTAAACAAAAAGCAACTTACATTTAAGTATAACCTCAAAATATATAATTCCCATAAGAAAGTCTAAATAAGAGAAACAAGAGTCTAACACATTAATTCATCATTATAGTAAAAAGTCACACACTTAAATCTAAGAAAGTACAACTACCATAACAAAGAAGTTCAATTAAAGATAAACAAATGTTGCTTCAGGTGACATTTCAAGCAATCATCCTAATAAGTAATGTAAACTTCTCTTTGCATATTCAATTTTAAACAAGTCATGCATTCCCTTGATCTTGTCGCTAACCTGCCAAACAATACATCAAAACCTTTTAAACTTGAATAATTTGGAAAAAGAAGAAGAATAAGATAAATTATATTCTTTTAAGGTGTGAAATAGATACCTGTTCAATGGACATTAATCCAACCTTTTCCAATACAACATTCATTTAAACTTCCATATTGTTTAACCGACCTCGTAATTCAGAATTCTCCTTTCGCAATTCATCATTTTCTGCTTGAATTGATGAACTCCAGATATCTGGAGGACCAGGACTAAGGCGAAATCCTCGTACACGACCATGTTTCGTTGGGCCTAAAACTTGAGTCAAAATATCATCCATGCAATTATCATTTTGTTTTTCCTCTGGTTGACAACGAATTTCATCTATTTTTTCCTATTCAAAGAACAATCATAATTATTACCTTAGTAGGAGTGATAAGAAGAACAAAGACATTGGTAAAGAGGAAGTTAAGAATGTCCACTAGACAAAATTGGACAAGAATAGAAAATAAATGCTAGAAAATAAATGATACGAGAATCATAATGCTAGAAAATAAAATTGGACAAGAATGGAAAACTAAACATCTGACTTGCTATGTTTGTTTCTATTATGCTTTAATTCTTTTTTCACGCATTTTATTTTGTGACCTTTGGATGTTAATCACCATGATATTGATGAATATACAACTCTTAAGAAAAAGTCAAACCAAACTTTGTCAAAGCCCAATGTGTTTCGCTTGTTGTCTTCTTCTTGCTTTTCATAGTACAAAACCTTTGCTAGAAGTTCATAAGTTCAGAAGAATTTGATATTATCTAATTTCTCTATCCTCATTTTGTTACCAACTTATATAGAAAACAAGAATATAAAGCATAAATTTCATCATGAACCCCTGCCCAAATTTGATCATAAAGAATATTAGTAAATCCTCAAAAGAAATGATTGTATCATATGCCATGTCTCAATCAAAGGAAATGTGAGACTGTGTAGAAAGTATTAGCACTTGTGAAGATTGATGTAGCAAATGGACAGCCGCATCTGCAAGCATAATGTTGTGAGACCAAACACCAGTAACTGTGGCTAAGTAGGCTTCCCACAAGTCACTGTGAAGTCCATTTCTCTACATACAGTGTCCACAATGGTTTGGGGAGAAAAAAAAGAAGGAATGGAAGGTTTTTGTTGAGTTCTATTTCCAAAGCAAATTATACACAAATAATAGGATTTACTGATTTATGTTGTGAGTCCTCAAGTAAGGACCTCATCCCACATCAACAATCTATGCAAATATAGGGAGGCTAATACCTTATATGTGCCATTACTAATTCCACCCTAAAAGAAAAAATACGTGCTTGATTTGTCCTCAAGCATGGCTACTTGGTTTAGTTTATACATTATCATAGACTTACAGTGTAAACATGAAACGATGAGGTAAACATG
>JAMKQA010063062.1:0-12788 GCA_024699735.1 Posidonia australis
TATGATGAGATGAAAATGAAAAGAAAACCTTTTCCTTTTATTTGATTAAAAAGCAAAATAAAACATGGGTTTATGGCAGAAATGCTTATACGAAATCTTGAAGAACATGTGTGAGAAGTTAAACTTGACAGCCCATATGCAAGTGATGAATATGTAAAGAACATGTTTATTGCATATCCTAGCATGCATATGCATGGATCATGGATCCTAGTGAGAAGAAAAATAATAAAACCACTCATAGGAATTACATGATGCAGATTTTTAACATATGTATCCTACATGCAAGACATCTTGTATATGAAATCAACTTTTTATCATAAAAATCTCTTATATAAACAGCAAAAAAAATCAGATTATATATTATGTTCTAGGCATGCTTTATCTTGGTGCAAGAGCTGAAATTAAAGAAGATGGGGGAAGAGAGGACCTACCTCCCAAGGTATTCCTTCTTGAGATATCAAAGATAATGGAATCCTTATTGCTTTGGAAGGGCTGGCAATGCTCCAAAATATAAGGGAGTGCTTGAGAGAAAAGAGAGTAGATTGCAAAAAACAGTAGATAGCTTGCACTAGATCTTCATAAGATGACAAGATCAGCTCTTCAGGTCAGATTATCAAGGGGTGAAGGCCAAATAGTTTCCTATGGATGTCTTTATATAGGAAATTCTCAAAGGTAACCCCTAGAGAATAGAAGCAGCCTCTTAAACGAAAAGCCTGGAAAGATTCCAAGGCATATTCGTTGGTGGAAGTTACAGCCATAGGAGGTGAAAAGCTAGCAGCCAGCAGCCTGAGAAGTGGTTGTGCGCCAGGTAGGTGCGCTAGGTAGGTGTGCCAGCCTGGTGCTCCAGCTAGATGCGCCACTTCCGTGCTCCTACTTGGTGAGCTAGCTAGATGCTCTACAATGGTGCTCTCGCCTACTTGTCTGGATTTCTAATTAGGATGTGGGCCTATTGTAAGTTTGGGGTTAGTTTGGCTAATGGGATTAGGTTTGCCACATCCAAAGCAACATCTGGAAAGCTTATCTATGAGTCACCTCAAAATCGGGGTGTCTACAGATGCCCCTCCCTGAGCGAGGTCGAGGGACAAAAGGAACCAAGATCGATGCTCAGGGTTGATAAGATACCCCCATTTTGAGGTCACAGAAGGATGGTGTTTGCTGTAGGCTGTAAGTCACTTATTCGACGGATGCACCGAAAGTCATGACTTGTTGCCAAATGCAAATGCGAAATGCGTGCAGCTGCTGATCTAAATGCTAGGGATGCGTGATGCTAATGCAAGAGTCGATACTGAAGGCCAATGCGAAGCTGATGCTAACAAAAATACAAGAATGGGTGCTTGCAAGATGATGCGATGCTGATGCTAATGTTGAAGTAACAAGGCAAAAGATAAAGTGCTCTTGCACACAAAGGGAACCACTGGTAGGGAAATGATAAGTTGTCGGACTCATCAGCCGGATTATTGAGGTTATCAACCTAAGGAGGCGGGATATGACAAGTCAAACCAGTCTTTTCATCTCGATCGCCAGACAGTATGACGGTTGTCAACCGAGTAGTTGGGGATACCAGCCCAAAGAAAAGGGGTATGACAAACATATCATTTGTCAAACAAGAAGGCTCTATCTGCACGGACCAAGGGCAAACAAAGAGATTTCCCGCCTGCGAAAACTCGAAAAAAAGAGAAAGAGGACCTTGACCGCCCGATTAGAGGGTCAAATAGTTGGATTTTGCGCCCGCGAAAACCCAGGAAAGAAGGGATAAGGACCTTGACTGCCCAGTCAAAAGGTCAAGCAATTGGATTTCCTACCCAGGGAGATCCGAGAGAAGGGCTAGGACCCTGACCATCCGGTCAAATGGTCAAGCCACCGGATTTCCTGCTAGGGAAATCTGAGAGAAGCCAATGACATTGACCACCCGGTCAAAGTCAACAAGCTGGAATCCGCACCCACGAAAATCCAAGAGGGAAAATGACATTGACCGCCCGGTCAAAGTCAACAAGCTGGATTTCGCGCCCACGAAAATCCAAGAGTGCAAATGACAATGACTGCCTGGTCAAAGTGAACAAGTTGGATTTCGCGCCCGTGAAAATCCAAGAGAGCAAACGACATTGACCGCCCAGTCAAAGTCAACAAACTGGATTCTGTGCCTGCGAAAATCCAAGAGGGCAAATGACATTGACCACCCGGTCAAAGTGAACAAGCTAGATGTCGCGCCTGTGAAAATCCAAGAGAGCAAACGACATTGACCGCTCGGTCAAAGTCAACAAGCTGGATTCCGCGCCCACGAAAATTCAAGAGAGAAAATGACATTGACTGCCTGGTCAAAGTCAACATGCTGGATTTCGCACCCGTGAAAATCTAAGAGGGCAAATGACATTGACCGCCCGGTCAAAGTCAACAAGCTGGATTTCGCACCCGCGAAAATCCAAGGGGCAAATGACATTGACCTCTCGGTCAAAGTCAACAAGCTGGATTTCGCGCTCGCGAAAATCCAAGGAGCAGGATATGACCTTGACTGCCCGGTTAAAGGTTGACTCTGACCGCCCAGTCAGAAGCCAAGAAAAAGGATCTCGCGCCCGCGAGAATCCAAGAAAAGCAAAGGAAATGACCTTGACCGCCGGGTCAATGGTGGACTCTGACCACCCGGTCAGAAGCCAAGGAAAAGGATTTTGCGCCTGTGAAAATCCAAGCAGAGGAAATGACCTTGATCGCCTGGTCGAAGGTCGACTCTAACCGCCCGGTCAAAAGCTAAAGAAACGGAAAAGGAAATGACCTCGACCGCTCGATCGAAGGTCGAATCTGACCACCCGGTCAGAAGCCAAAGGACAAGGAAAAGACCTTGACCTCCTGGTCAAAGGTCGACTCTGACCGCCCGGTCAGAAGCCAAAGAAAAGGATCTCGCGCCCGCGAAAATCCAAGAAAAGAAAAGAAAAAGGACCTTGACCGCCCGGTCGAAGGTCAAACAAAAGGATTTCGCGGCCACGAAAATCCAAGGAAAGAAGGGATAGATGGATCTCGTCTACCTGGAGTGAGAATCCAGAAAAACAAAAGCGATAAACCATGGATTGTCCCCCAGGATGGAAGTTGGCTGCAATGGCGTAAGGAGGGCAGAACTGCTTGTTGCTGGCTCTATGACATGGAGACTGGTGCTTGCTGAGATGCACGTGCAATATCCTCTGGAGGAACCTTGCTGGAGTATTGATCTGAATTTGCTCTGTTTGCAGGTTTCGCAAAAGAGTTGGAGCGTATCTGCAACTCTCTGAAACTGGAAGGGCTTATTGCAAACTTCTGATTGCTGTGTTGTTGCGGTGATATTTGATATTCCGCTGGGCGCTTGCAAGTGTCTGCTCCAATATGATTTGTCGCACCCTCGTGGTATAAGGGGGTTTTCTGCAAGCCTCACAATCTCAGGGGGTTTCTGCAAATTTCCCCATCCAGTGAATTCTTGAAGACTTGTGCACTTGCTTTTCTTGGCATTTTGCCTTTTACCTTTTGTAGACTGCAGAGTGCGGAGGACAACAATGCAATTCTTACAGCCATTATATGCTTTGGACCTTGGAAATTAAGATACTTGCACTGCCTATATGTGATGGGGCCCACTGGATAACTGTCATATCTGCTAGGGTATCTAACCATGGTGACACCAAAACACTGCTTTGATGTCTTGCAAACATTGATAGGTGCATTAACTACTAAGGATCGTGAGTATTTGCAGGTTTGGGGCATGTCCTCTTCTTTGTCGAATATTGCCCAGGTTGAAGTGAACTGGCACTTGTTGTGCGCTGTGGCTAGATTCCGGGAACCCACTTTCCATGCCTTTCGCTTCAGGCAGACAAAGCTTGCTTTCCCTGGAAGAAGTATGGCAAACCGACGGGCTATTGTCATGTTAGCCAATTTCATGCTTGCGTCAACTGATATGCTTATCCCGTTGTGCTTGTGAGAAGCCTCATCTGCATGCTCCCAAAAGTAGTACTATCCCCATGATCTTCTTGATTTAGAAAGACAGCTGGCATGCCCCTAGCCAAAGACCTAACTCCAACCAAAGAGCAGTCGACATGCCCTTGGTTGAAGATCCCTTTTTTGGCCAATATTTCAACTCAAAAGGCAGCTGGCATGCCCCTGATTGGAACGTGGACAAACGCCTTGCAAAGCGATGCAAAATGGGAAGGTGGTGAACTCTCCAATGCTAAATGCCAAAAGATTTATAAGATGGAAGCAAGATTTATGCATTGTGTATAGAAGATATGCCCTCAGCGCCAAGGAAGCCTTCGTTACCTGCTATAAGGAGTAAAAATGTCCTCAACTCAAGTGGCACTAACCTAGACACTTAGGTTTATTTGTAGATCTCCTTTAGATGTCATAGACTCCATGCCAAATTCTTAGGGCCCTACACCTACTCTTTTAATGATTCATATTTCTTTTTCTTCCTCAAAGGCATACTGACTTACCTTGTTCCTGCTTGGAGGTAATAAACACCTAAGTTGAGGGGTGGCTGCTCTTTCTGTTTGGCATAAAAGGGGTGGCTAGTCCCTTTGCAAATGTAGGATTTATTGGTGTATGCTTCAACTCCTCTCCAAGTTATATGGGAGGAATAGGGTTGTCCTATATGCCTCTCTTAGTGGAGCTAACTTCTGTCTACTACTTCTGTCTTCTTATTTTCTTTTTGTTCTCCAGAATTTGTATTTTTCTTTATTGCTCGCACTCTCTTTAGACCTAACATTTTTACTCTCTCTGGAGGTGTAGGTCCCCTGGGAATCTGTGCATTTCGTCCATGTCATTGAACAATCCCTCCCTCACACCCTAAGTCTCATGGGTAGTAACACGTGAGGAGGACCAAGCTCTTCCTAAGTAGGCATGCTTCCGATTTTCCTCATTGGGCAATAGTTATGCCAATGTTCATATTATGATTACAATGCAGACAAAAGGAAAGTACAATGCATATGATGTGATTTGTGATGTCCAAATGCAGTAATTTAAAACACTGGGATGCTAAAGCATGAAACATGGAGATGCATGACCCACAATGGGATGCTTTGCAAGGCTCGGGAGTGGCCGACAATCACTGGTACTACTAATTAGGAGGCGTTGATGGGTGACGATCATCGGTCCAGCGAAGACTTTCTTCGATTCTTGGGGGACTATAGTTGAAGCTCGGTCCTTGTGATTCTGGCTGCAGTGGCGAGGTAACTGCTTTCGCCTCCCTGATGCAGTCGTGCTCTGTTAAGTCTCCTGTGAGCACCTTCGATTGTTCTTGGAGTAAAAATGTCTAGATCTCCAACTATCATCTATCAGGCTCCCTGTGTTTGCCTTTTGAGCAAGAACTTGCATTACTGTTGCCTGATGCTCTGCTGACGATTCTGAGTGACCGTTCTCAGGAAAAATTCTTCTGAAAACTGTTGGTGATTATGATATTGAGGTATGAACAAACTCTAGTTTGGATTCAATACACCTGCATTGGTAAAGTGAGTTAAATCGCGGGAAATAATTGTTTCTGGGGACTTACCTGTGCGCAGGGATCTCTTTCGCTGGTTCTGATGCTCGTATCTCAATTCTTTGTGCTCTCTTCGTTCTTCCACCTTAATCGTCCCAGCGGTTCCTTAACCGTATCGCCCAAGGGGTTCCTTTCTCGTATCCCCAGTTGCGACACAAGTTTTCGACCATCAGATGGGGATTACCACTGTGACCGCGTGCGCCCGCCCTGGAGAGGAGGAGGGGTAGGGAGGAGACCACAGCCATGCCAGTGGCGGCGAAGGCGCAAGGATAAAAGAAAAGAAAATTGAGTCGCCACCTAGTCTTTTAAGGGAAAGACGAGGAAAACCATAAAAAGATGAATGCATGTGATGTAGATAGGAAGGCTGGATGTCTGCTAACCAGAGAATGGGTAAGGATTCCTATTACACATGAGAAAGGTATTAGGCACCCTCGTACGCCCGAGAAACTCGGTCTTTCTAGTCCAAATGCTTGCTAAGGGCTTGATGAATGTTTGCTAAACCTGGGTCATGCTCTAATCATGCTAATATGAATGTCATGGCAAAGCTACATGCAAAGAGTGAGATGCATGCTCAAAAATTGGCATAGGGGCAATTTGGTCATTTTCCCTAGCTAGTGCTTGCATGAGAGTGATGCTTGGACTAAGGTATGTCAAAATGAATGTTAAATGTCTAGACAATGTCATTTTCCTTTTATATGATGAGATGAAAATGAAAAGAAAACCTTTTCCTTTTATTTGATTAAAAAGCAAAATAAAACATGGGTTTATGGCAGAAATGCTTATACGAAATCTTGAAGAACATGTGTGAGAAGTTAAACTTGACAGCCCATATGCAAGTGATGAATATGTAAAGAAATATGTTTATTACATATCCTAGCATGCATATGCATGGATCATGGATCCTAGAGAGAAGAAAAATAATAAAACCACTCATAGGAATTACATGATGCAAATTTTTAACATATGTATCCTACATGCAAGACATCTTGTATATGAAATCAACTTTTTATCATAAAAATCTCTTATATAAACAGCAAAAAAAAATCAAATTATATATTATGTTCTAGGCATGCTTTATCTTGGTGCAAGAGCTGAAATTAAAGAAGAAGGGGAAGAGAGGACCTACCTCCCAAGGTGTTCCTTCTTGAGATATCAAAGATAATGGAATCCTTGTTGCTTTGGAAGGGCTGCCAATGCTCCAAAATATAAGGGAGTGCTTGAGAGAAAAGAGAGTAGATTGCAAAAAATAGTAGATAGCTTGCACTAGATCTTCATAAGATGACAAGATCAGCTCTTCAGGTCAGACTATCAAGGGGTGAAGGCTAAATAGTTTCCTATGGATGTCTTTATATAGGAAATTCTCAAAGGTAACCCCTAGAGAATAGAAGCAGCCTCTTAAACGAAAAGCCTAGGAAGATTCCAAGGCATATTCGTTGGTGGAGGTTATAGCCGTGGGAGGTGGAAAGCCAACAGCTTGAGAAGTGGCTGTGCGCCAGCGTGGTGCGCCAGGTAGGTGCGCTAGGTAGGTGTGCCAGCCTGGTGCTCCAGCTAGATGCGCCACTTCCGTGCTCCTGCTTGGTGAGCTAGCTAGATGCGCCACTTCCGTGCTCCTGCTTGGTGAGCTAGCTAGATGCTCTACATTGGTGCTCTCCCCTACCTGTCTGGATTTCTAATTAGGCTGTGGGCCTGCTGTAAGTTCGGGGTTGGTTTGGCTAATGGGATTAGGTTTGCCACATCCAAAGAACATTTGGAAAGCTTATCTATGAGTCACCTCAAAATCGAGGTGTCTACACAAATAAAATCTCATCCGTATTTAGTGATCCAATTTCTAAAAAAAATCTAGATACTCCAATATGTAAGGTTTCCCTATATCATGATGATAGAATTATTTGGATACATTCTGGAGATGGGATTTTTTTGGTAAACTCTACTTATAAATTTGTAAGAAACTGAAACACTTTGTAACGCCCCACCGCCTAGGGCACTACCTCTCAACCTAGCCTCACATTTTTTTAATCATTTATTTCAATTACAATTATGCTAATTATGAAACTAAGTCTAAGTACACTCAGCAAAAATAAAGCTAATAAACAATAGAAAATGAAAACTAACCAAACACTCACTAGAATCTCTGATGTGTGGCAGTGTAACTCCTTCTATATGCATTAACAACCAACAGTTATTATCCTGCACCTGCCAAAAATACATAAAACAAAGCACACATGAGTGACCACTCAAACAGTCACCCAGCATACACCCCACCTAATAACTCAACGCACAACACCAAGGAAATTGGTGTAACCACGCCACGGGCACACACAAGCATAAACATCTCATCTAGATGCTGCAACACAAAACCAAAGTAATCCACTATTGCCCGGCAAGAAACAAAACCTCAAAACCATGCTTCTAAAACCTTTCTTTCTCTTTTCCTTTTAAAATCACCTGCATGCTCTTTTAAAACCTTTTATGCATTACTTGAAATGGTCATACTTGCCAAAACAAGTACACAAGCACAGGAGAGTGCTACACCAACACTGAGCCTCTGCCTAGTCAAACAAACCATTCATATTTCAAAAATTGGCACAATCCGTCCTTTTTGAAAAAAAAACATTGCACCACCTCTAGCGCACACAACTCAATGCTCCTCTCGGGTTCAACCAACTCAGTGCCACCCACGGGCGGAAACAAAATAACGCCACTCATGCGTGAAAATCACAAAGTCACAACAAAACACTGGCCACAAGCAGTTGTTAGGGACAAAGTTTCCCAAACCGTTGCACTATCACAGACCACCGCAGCTAGCCTGTCATGGCCCGTAGCCTCCAAGTTGTGTTGGCCGATGCAAGCAACCGACATTAGCCACAAGCAGTCCACCAAAGCATGATCAACAATGTTTGTACTACCACGGATAACCACCCTATGGAGGAGTCTGCCTATCATGGTGTCCTACCTCTCTACAGGACCCTCACTATGCTAACCCTCTTCGGGAAAGTCGTCATCTCATAGGACCATACCATAGGGTATGCCCTCTCATGACGTCCTCAAGTCTCAGCTTAGGCACCTATACTAACCAAAGTGTCACATCCAGCCACACAGAGGTCTCATACCTCCTAGCTTGTTGTCACGTGTCTCTATGTACAGTCAGTACCCTAGGTCTCAGTACTCGGAACAAGTGGAGTGTCATACCTCTGAGTCCAATCAACTCTCGACCCACAAACCTCAGCCTTAGCCTCGTGAACGAAAACCCAAGAGTCTCATACCTCTAGGATCTGACAAACACTTATCTCAACCTCTTGGTCTCCAGCCTCACCCTAGGCAACGTGCTCGACCACCCAAGGATGTCATCACACCCTCTAGTCCTGGCAACACGCACCATCGATCCCTCGACCCCAGCAACAGAAAATTCTGAAAAACCTTTTAAAAATCTTTGCAAACTATGCAACTCTTTTTTCAAAACCTTTTAGAAAATCATTAAATATCTTCCAAAAAAAATCTCACAAAGCTCCTTGTCCAAAAGTAACATAGAAACCAACCACAACTCAAAGCATAGCCTAGACAGCATCTTTGTCAGGCCCAAACAACCATACCTTGGGAACGTCTGAGTCCTTGAGCATGTTGCTCAGCTCACGACGATAACCCAAGTAAAACACCCAACAAAAGTTAAAACTCTGGTCCTGCAGTCCCATTCAACTTATAAGACTGGCCATTAACACAAACCACAACCAAAACTCCATGTTTTGGCGCCAAAACATAAGATGCCTACTAGCTCGTGTCCCTTGAGAGCATAGTCAGGTCAGAATCAAATGCCCGAAACAGTGCAACTGAATATCTCATTCAGCACATCACACCCAAACTGATTTTCTCATGATCCTAGCATGAATTATAAATCCTAGTGTCTAGTCTACACCGTTAAAGGGAAAATTTAATAACTCTAAGTTTTATAATCTTTTATTCTAGCCATTGCCCAAGTAGGATCTTGTTAGACTATTTTAGGCAATCCCTACATCATTTCTAATGATTATCCTAACCATTTATTATTCCCCAAGTTACCTAAATCATTACAATTTCATTTAACAAGGTTATGCTTATGCAACACACAAAATAGCAATCAAAACTAGCAACAGAGCAGTTTGCCTAGCACCTGCCTAGTGCATCAACGAGGTGTGCCTGGTACTCTGTTTCAGGTTCAGAGCTCAGAGCTATGAACCCAACTTAGCTGACGCCTTCTCCATGCTCTAATTTGGTCTACATTCCATGAAACTTAGCAAACAAGGTACCAAACTTAAGGAAATCATGCAAGCAACACAATGGAACAAGAATCATCAAATTCCATGCACCACAGCTCGAGAAATCACTAGAAAACCCCTTGGATGAATAGTTTAAACAACAATTAAATTTTTGGAACCAAAAATCATACAAGCCACAAAAAATCACATTCCACATACCAGACTGAAGAACTCATTGAGCTAAACAGGTCGGAATAGAAAGCACAAGAATCTGACGCTTATGGCTCGAGAAATTCAAGAAAAACAATTGAAAATAGTATTCATCCAAAAATCTACAAAGCCATCAAAAATTCCAAATGAACTCCATAAAATCTTCAAAAATTCTCTAAGCATCCAAACACATTCAATTCACACTAACATGCCCCTATGCATTGAATTGAACAAGAAAAAATTCCTACAAGGAGTGTGTACTTTGGGCAAACAGTTGATCTTTTTCCTCCTTCTCTATCACTAAACCTCCTCCTCGCGACGGTGGCGACGAGACGGTGATGAGCTCCTCCTCCTCCGGCCACCTCTCCCTCTCTCAGTCCTCTCTTGTCTCCCTCTCTCTACTTCGTTCTTGAGCAGGAGAAGAAGAAGAATAATAAGAAGAAGAAGAAGGAGGGGAAGGAAAGAAAAAGAAAAGAAAAGAAAGAAAGGAAGAAGCCACTGTATGAGACCAAACCACGCGACCTCCCACTTCCGCGTGACTTGTGCAACCAGGGACCAGCTACCCAGGCACACCAAATAATCCTCCACAGCCCAAGTCAACCCTTAAACTTCCACGAGGGTCGACACAACATCACAACCACACATCACTAAAAAGGCCAGAAGCCTACATTACAGACATAGAACGCTGCTCGAGTTGCATTTTACAACGAATACAAGGAACTCAACATCTAACAATCCAAAACACCATTAAATTATATGGCAAAAAGAAATGCTGATCCAGATCTGAGTCGTTACACACTTTGAGTATGCACAATGTTGAAGCTTATAGTAACATAATCATTAGAAAACTAAAGGAATTTAGTATTGTACAAGTAACCTCCCTAATTCCCACAATAATTTAAAATTCAGGAAATTAAAAGTTAAATAAAAATATCAACTACCAGGAACCTGTGTGTGCGGCTACGAGACTCTAGACTATATGCACTATGCTAAAACTCATATACATGTTTGCACCTGCAACCCAAAACCACGAAGAAGACATGAGTGACAAAAGTCACCCAGCATGCATCCCATGAAATTGGCAAAAAATAAAACTTTAATTAATTTTCCTTAAAATCATTTCGCAAATCAATTTCTCTAAAATCCCACAAACCAGGCCCACATGGCCGAAACTATAGCAAACACGGCCCACACCGTCCAAAACAGCAAATAGTGCTCTACTAGCTCAAAACAGCAGATAGGGCTCTACTAGTCCTCAATGGCTAAAACCACACAGTGAGTCAGGAAGCTTGCTGCCAGGCAACCAACTCTAGCCACAAGAAGTCATCGAAGTGCACTGCATTACCATGGTGTGCCACCCTGCACAGAAGCCAACCACCGTCCCGCGATCCTCCCACCTCGAGAACTCTCATATAGCCAACCCCCATCAGGGAAGGCAATCCTATCTCTCAGGACACTACCAACTACGGGACATGTGTCCCACCCACACTGGCCACCACAGGGTACGTCTCCTCACGGCGTCCTCCAAATGGTGCTTAGAAGAGAGTGTCACACCTCCACACCTGAGCCTCAGCGCTCACAACAATAGTAGGAGTATCATACCTCCTGTTATGCTACAAGATACCTCAACCCGTGGACTACAACCCTAGCCTCAGGACGACAGTCAAGGAGTCTCATACCTCCAAAACCCGACGACTCTTAGCCTTAGGTATCTCGGCCCCCGACCTCAACAAAGGAGACATGCCTGACTACTTTAGAATGTCGTCACATTCCCTAGTCCCGACGACGCAATGCCACGGTCTCTCGACCCATACATAGAAAACTAGGAAAATCATTTTCCAAAATGGGCCAATCATCTCTTTGAAAATCATTTTATATCTTTGGAAACTCATTCAAAAGCCTCAACAAAACAACACATCAGGTGTCCCATAAGACTACCACTGATGACCCATGATCCCATCTTAATGGGCAAAACAAATCAATCCGAAAAACCCATGAGAATCACATTTTATAAAACATCAGGGCCTTGGTTCGACATACCAAAATGGGCTCGGTATACCTAAATCTCCTAGATCGGAAGACCGACTAGAATTGGTCGACCAAAATAGGTACAGACACCCAAAATGGCAGACTGAAAACCGGACTAGTCGACTGAAAGTTCTTGGTTCGATAAATCTAATAAATCCAATCGACTAAATTGGGACATAACGGTCAACACCCATAGCCAAAAATGGTAAACCGAGGAGGTTCGACTGATTGAATTTTGACCAGAGGACCTAATCTAATAGAAAAACGATATACCAAAATGATTCGATATGCCATTTTCTACGAAACCAAAAAACGACCTAGGTCATCCACCCGCAAGATCACCTAAAATGGGACCAAGGGGCGGACTCCCAAAACAAGCACCACAGAATCCAACTAAAACATATATGGTAGACCTTCGAGTCTACTCCAAATTCTCACAAACAAAACAAAAATCCATTCACCATGCAAGGAGAAATAAATTCGAGAATCCATTCCTCATGAGGGTTTAAACAACCTAAAACCACACAATGCTATAAATGGCCATAAATCATCATAAATTTACAATAAATTCTAGGAATGTAAATTTACCTAGATTCCATGCATTTTTATCATTTTCTACCATTTTCATACTTTCTACAACATGGGGTGAGATGTGTACCTGAAATGAGTTCTCTGGCGACCCAACGTCCAATCCCCGGCCAACAAGCTACCACCAGCGATCCACGAGTCACCCAGAGCTTCCTCGACTTCCAGAGCTCCAGCCATGCGTCGCCAAGCCACATTACCACCTCTACCTCTCTCACTGTCCCTCTTTCTCACCGGTGCACAAAGACGGA
>JAMKQA010063064.1:0-14447 GCA_024699735.1 Posidonia australis
ATTACTTAAGTATCAAGTATTCCTTGCAACTTCATTATGGTGAAAATATAAGGTCACTGAAATTAACTACAGGTCAACTAGTCAGAAACAAAACTAGACAGATTCAAGGTTTATCTGCATGGTAGTTTGGACAAACCAGCAAGCATAGGCAAAAAATCATGCCTAGCTAACTTGGAGGTGATAGGTTACCGGTAAAAATGAATCTGATATTTATTTAAAAATTTCATCAACTTATTCATTGAATACTAATTTGCAGTTATCTTATACCCATAAAGCATCCTGAGTTGACATATAAAAATATAATGTACAACTTTGTTTCTTGAAACTCTACATCTCTGCAACCCGAGTATAATTTCAAGTTAACAAAAATATGAAATAAGGGAAACACACTGAAAATCATCAACCATGGTAGAAAAAAGGAAATTAATAAATCCAAGCAGCATGCATTTAACATTGAAGTGGACACTACCAAACCATTTACTGATAACCATCCAAGAAAAAAAATTTGGGAGTTGGTCGTGCAGTTGGAAAGGAAAAGAGATTAACAGCAAGTAAATCACCTTCAAAAAGTTCAATAAATTATTGTGGCTTGTAAACATTTTCCTCATAAACTGCATTCGTATATTTGTTAATCACAAGTTTATGAAAGGCATAAAAATGTCCACTCTCTTTCACATAGGGGTAAAAAATTTTCTATTTTTTTTTCAGTCAGTCAGAAAATTGTATTAACAACTTTGAAAGAGAAGGAACAAACAAAAATGCACATCAAGATCATTAGGCCAAAGACAAGAGAAAAACCAAATCAATATGACTCGGCTAAGCCAATCCAAGATGGAGGCAGTCACGGGAGAGAGTCGCCCGCTGCTTCCCAGTGCCGTCGCGAGGAGAGGATCGGGGGACGTCAGACGCTGGGACGGGGCCACGGGGGTGTTGGCTGCGCCGCTGCGGGTTGCGGGAGTGCGGGACTGTGGGTAAATGTTAGGTTAAAAACTTAAAATGTTTATATATATTTATATTTTATGTTAAAATGTTAGGGTTTAGGTAAATTTACTTAATTACCCCCAGGTTAATGGATTAACGGGTACCCGTAGTATGCTACCCTGACCTTGACCCATTAAATTTATGGGTTAGCGGGTGATGGGTTAACGGGTCAACAGGTATACAAAAGTTCTACCTTAATCCGTTCTTAACGGGTCAGGTTGACTCGGGTTAACGGGTTATACCTGACCCATTTACAGCCCTAATGGCAGACCACTTGGCCGACTTACCTTTGCCAGAATATCAGCCGTTACAAACCCAGTTCCCAGATGAAGATATATTGTTTGCAATGGGCGAGGAGGAACTGGAAGGACCTCAGAATGAGCATCAGTGGTGTCTGTACTTCGATGGTGCAATCAATAAACGAGGAAGAGGCATCGGTGCAGTTTTGGCTACACCACAAGGACAGTTTATTCCCTTTGCGAGGAAGCTAACATTTGAATGCACCAATAATGAAGCCAAATACGAGGCCTGTATTTTGGACTTATAAGTGGCAAGGGACCAAGGCGCCCGAGAACTCCACGTATATGGCGACGCAATGCTGGTTATTTCGCAAGTCAATGGTGACTGGAAGACAAATACAGCTCAGTGCCAACTTCTCCTAAAGTGTAGAGCACAGGTTCTCAGCATATCTTCCAGGGTCTGAATTGTTCTCTCTGTCTGATCATCTATTTAAGGGGGGAAGCAGTGTTGAAGTTCAGCACAGTGCCAAACGCCTTTTGCAATGCTCCCTAGAATCTTGAGGTGAACTGAATATCTCTATCAGACACGATCGAGACAGGAACGTTGTGCAGTCGAACCATCTTGGACACATACAGCTTTACCAACCAAGTCAAGGGAAGGTCCACCCTTATAGGTAAGAAGTGTGCTGACTTAGTGAGCTGATCCACAATAACCCAGACTGAATCATTCTTTCTCCTTGTCCTAGGCAACTCAGTCACGAAGTCCATCGACTCATTCTCCCATTTCTAAATTGAAATATCTAGAAGTTGTGGGGTCCCTTCGAGCTTCTGATGCTCAATTTTGATCATCTGATAGGTTGCATACTTTGTCACGTGCCCAATGATATCTCTTTTCATTTCGAGCCACCAAAAACTCCTTTTTAGGTCCTTAAACATCTTGGTGCTCCTTGGATGGATCACATATCTAGACTGGTGAGCTTCATCAAATAGTTTCTGTTTTACCTCCTCCACTTGAGGTATATACAGATGTAGATCGTATCTGAGTCCTCCATCTACACCCACAGAGAAATGAGGCACCTCCTCGGCCTCTAACTTCTGCCAGATGTCTCACACAAATGGGTCCAATTGTTGGGCTACTACAATTGCCTCTGTGCTCTACACTCAACCAACCTATCCAATAAATACCATTCCTTGATCATTAGGTTGCCCAGCACATGAGTGCGTCTACAACCACATTAGCCTTTCCTAGGTGGTAAGACAAACCGAAGTCATAATCCTTGAGGTACTCCACCCACCTTCTTTGTCTCCGGTTCAATTCCCTCTATGTGAAGATGTACTTCAAACTTTGATGGTCCATGAATACTTCGAACTATTCGCCATATAAGTAGTGCCCCCAAATCTTTAAGGCAAACACCATTATAGCCATTTCCAGGTTGTAAGTGGGGTAGTTCTTCTCATGGTCTTTTAGCTGGCAGGAGGCATATGCCACAACCTTCCCATGTTGCATCAACACGCACTTCAACTCAATTCCACAAGCATCACTATATACAGTGAAAACCCCAGTCCTAGAGGGTAAAGTCAACATTGAAGAGATGACTAGACATGCCTTTTGCTCATTAAAGCTTTCCTCACACTACCAATCCCTTATGAAGGGGACTTCCTTTCATGTTAGTCTGGTCAGTGGCTCTACGATTGGGGACAAATTCTAGATAAATCTCTGATAATATCCCATCAAACCCAAAAAACTCCTGATTTCCATCATGTTTTTAGGTCTAGCTCAACTATTCACTGCTTCTACCTTGTCTGGATTCACCTTAATGCCTTCCTTAGAGATAATATGCCCAAGAAATGCGACCTCTCTCAACCAAAACTTGCATTTCATGAATTTGGCATATAACTGATGCTGTCGTGGTGTCTCTAACACATTCCTTGAAGGCATCTAGGGGGTCTCTGCATCAGGGGAGTATACCAATATGTCGTTAACAAAGGCTACTACAAATCGATCTAGATAGGGCTTAAACACCTTGTTCATCAGGTTCATGAAAGTAGCTAAGCATTTGTCAGCCCAAATGCTATAACTAAGAACTCATAATGTCTATACCTGAACCGAAAAGCTATCTTATGTACATCTGATTCCCTGATTCAGAGCTGGTGATATCCCGATCTCAAATCTATTTTTGAGAAGACCGATGCTCCTTGTAACTGGTCAAACATGTCATTAATTCTAGGTAGAGGATATTTATTCTTTATAGTGATCTAGTTCAACATCTAATAGTCAATGTACAACCGAAGTGAACTGTCCTTCTTCTTGACGAATAATATCGACAACCCCCATGGTGACACACTTGGATGGATAAATCCTTTCTCCAGCAGTTCTTGTAGTTGATTATTGAGCTCCCTCAGTTTTGCAGGTGCCATTCTGTAAGAAGCCTTTGAGATCAAGCTTGATCCTGGCACCAAGTTGATTTGAAACTCCACCTTTTTGTGTGGTAGCATTTTTGGTCATTCTTCTGGAAAAACATCTGGGTACTTTTGCATGACTGGTATATCTTGTACCTTTAAAACTGGTGAAGAGGACATCGTCACACAAGCTAGGTATCCCACACTACCCTTTGCTAGAGAGTGATACGCCTTTATTGCAGAGATCACCTTCTTTGCTTCTCCTGGTCTGGCTCCTTGTACCATATATCAGCTCTGATCTGGACATTCTATCAACACCTTCTTCTTCACACAGTCTATCATAGCTGAATGCTGTGTTAGCTAATCTATTTCCAATATGATATCATACTCCTGCATCTTCATTATGGTTAAACTAGCTTTGAAGTCCCTGTCTCCTAATTTGACATGGACCGATTGCAAATATTTCCATACTAGACTACGCTCTCCCAAAAGGGTCACCACATCAAGATGGAAAGCCAGTTTAGTTGGCCTCTCTCAAATATCAGTCGGAAATGACTCAAAGATAAAAGAAAATGAGCTTCTTGAGTCGAACAATACTCAAACCATTCGATCAACCACCAGGAAGGAACCTATCATTACCATACTATAATCACAAACCATTGTTATTATTATCGATAACAATACTAGATACATTACTACATAGGGATTTAATAATCCTTAGTACATATACATCACTGCTTCTTACCTTCTACAATGTTTCCTAAAGGACTGACATTTGAAGTAGATATGGAGAACACTCGTCCCTTGGTTGGTTGGAGAGGTGCATCCCCCACTAACTTTGGAGTTTAGGGCATGACTTTTGGATATGTCCAGTATTCCTACAGTTGTAACACACTACGCTTTCCGGACCTCAATGACGACAAGCACAATGCGATGCTAGATGCCTTGGCCATCCATAGACGAAGCAGAGCCTCCCTCCTAAACCACTGCTTGAACTAGTCTGACTGTATCTAGTACTCCCTTTCCCAGCAACGCTGCGTTCTTCATCTGCAGTAGAGTTTGAGCATTCCTTCCTTTTCTTCCAGAGCTCCCAAAAGTCCTAGAGCTCGATGCCCCAGAGGCATAAGACCGTAGAGCGAACATCCTCCCCTTTTCCTTGGGATGGTCTTCTAAGAACATCCTTCGTTCATCCTCATACGGTCATACCATGCTGCGAGCTCCACCATATCTACAATGTCTGGCACCAGTAGCCCAGAACCTTCGACCTGAGTGTTAGTTTAGTCTTTCCATGAACTTCTTGGCCTTGTGCTTTTCTGTATCAAAAGTCTGTGCAAACTGTTCCAACTAGTGAAAGGTTGCCTCATACTAGGCCACAAACTGATTTCCTTGCTTCAGATTTCAAAACTCCCTGTCCAACCTGTCTCTTTTATGCTCCAGGAAAAACCTCTCATAGAAAACATCTCGAAAATCCTCCTAGGAGATCATCAGTAGGTCAGAGTTGGGGAATTTCATCTGGTCTGTGGCCTTCCACCATTGCTCGATGTTGCTCTTAAACTGAAAAAGTAGCCAACTGCACACATTTCTCCACTGGGCATTCCATTCCTTCCAAATTCTTTTCCACCTCTTGTAGCCACGTCTTGCACTCCTCAAGTGTGGCGTGGCCATCAAAAGTTGGTGCATTCAGTTGGTGGAACTGTTTAAGCCACAGATCCTCTCTGGACTCATCCTTGTTGTCTCCTTTGAGGGATTGGACAAGCTCCCACATCATTTCCCCTATCTCTTGCTGCATGCCTTTCTAAGCACTACCTTCTTCTACACCTAATCCGGACGTAGAAGTCCTTCCTCGGTCTCTCCCTTTTCCAAGCAACATTCTGCTGTCACCACAAACAAAAGTCAGGTGCAAATGTCTTACATGTGCAGTCCTACAAAGTCCCTAGACCAAATACAACTAAGCTGGTGCACTTAATGAACCTAGGCTCTGATACCATTCACCCCTGTATGTCACATAACAGTATCACAACTACCCAATTTATTAACAAAATAATTAATTAAGCAAATTAAAATCTAACAACATGAATTAAATTAAATAACTACCCAAAAACCCTATGTGTAGCTAGGTGACTCTAAATAATCTGCACCCGGACTAGACTGCACCTCTAACTTTGCACTTGGAAAAGAAAATCAAAAGCAAAATGCGCGAGTGACATTTAAGTCACTTAGTACATGCTTTTTCAAAAACCACAGTAAAAACCCTTGGGAAACTCACAAATCACATTTACTAAGGTTGTGTTTGGAACGCTTTTTTTTACGCAACTTATTGAGAAAAGCTGGTTTTTTGTTATGTTGTACTTTTTGTAGCTTTTATTGAGATAAAGAAAAGCTTGTTTGGTATGTATGTCTAATAAGCACTTATGAGTTAATCAAAGGACTATATTGCCCTCACCATTGTTGTCACTTCCTCCTACTCATCGCTACATCGTTGTTGTCTGTCATTGTTGACCACCATCGCCACCATTGCATGCCCTATTTACCGTCGTCACTGTCGTCGGCCACTATTGCTGTTGTCGTAGTGGGCCACCACCACCATCATTGTCATCGGCAACTACCACCTCCATCGTGGGTCGTCAACCACCACCACCGTTGCCGTCATCGGCCACTACCACCACCACAGTCGTCGGCCACCAGCACCATCGTCTTCATTGGCCACTACTACTGTTACTATGGGTCGTTGGCCACCACTACCGTTGCTGTCGCTGGCCACCACTATCGCTGTTGTCGTTGATCACCACCACCATTGCCGTCACTGGCTACCACCACCACTACTATTGTTGCCATCTTGGCCGCCACCACCACCGCACCAATGGCCACCACAACCACCATTGTCGTTTGCCACCACCACCACCGTTGTCGCCAACTACTACCATCACCGTTGTCGCCGGCCACCACCACCGCCATCGTGCCTTAGTTCATATTGTGATTAAAATCAACTTCTAAGAATATCATTGGAAAAGCTATGGCTAATATTCATAGCTTTTCAAAAAACTAACACTCATTAGCTTTTCTAAAAACTACCTTAATAGCTTAAAATGAACTAAAAAGCTATAGACAATTTTTTTGAAAAAGCTTGATAAACGGGCTCATTTGGAAACGCTTATTAGACAATAAATGCTTATTACAATAAGTTAGTGTAAAAAAGTATTTCCAAATGCTACCTAAGATCGATTCGAAAAGAAAACCAAAATCGAGAAATCTCGCCAATAACTTGCTGATTTACTGGAAAATATGTCTTTTAAAACAAAATCATTTTTCTTATAAATTCACATGCACTTGAAATTCCTTTTACGCATTCAAATCCTCATTTGAAACCCATTTTAACAAATCTACACAGAACACGAGCAAAACCTGTTGTATCATCCTAGCCACAAGTGATCGACTAACCACAAGCAGTCGACGAGGCTTTAATCACGACCTTACTGCGTTGTCGCGGTGAACCACCCCGTGTAGGAGTCCAACTGCCTCGGCAGTGGCCTCTCTATAAAATTTATAGCACACACACATGGACTGTGTCCTATGATGCCTCTTGGTGCTTGGGAACCTGAGGCTTCCTACTCCAGACCCAACTAGCATTGGCACTAAGGTAGTCTTCCTTGGACATATTATCTCAGGAGAAGACCTCAAGGTAGACCCAACCAAGGTGGAAGCAGTAAGCAGTTGAGCTAGATCGAGGACTGTGACAAAGATCAAAAGTTTTCTCAGACTGGCAGGTTATTACTGGAGATTCATCTAAGACTTTTCAAAGATTGCAGCCTTGTTGACCAGATTGACTCGGAAGGAGGCTCCTTTTGCTTTTGATTAGTACTATGAGGAGAGCTTCAATGAACTGAAGAACCATCTGGTCACAACTCCAGTTCTGACTCTGCTATTTGGGAACGGTGGTTTTACAGTATACAGTGATGCCTGTAGGATAGGTTTGGAGTGTGTCTTGATGCAGCATAGGAAGGTAGTAGCCTACGTCTCTCGACAGTTAAAGGACCATAAGAAGAATTACCCCACACATGACCTGGAGATGGCCGTAGTAGTGTTCGCCTTGAAGATTTGGAGGTACTATCTGTATGGCAAAAAGTTTGAAATCTTTATAGATCAAAGAAGCTTGAAGTATATCTTCACACAGAAAGATCTAAACCTGAGATAGAGAAGATGGATGGAGTATATCAAAGATTATGATTTCAGCTTGTCACATCACCTAGGTAAAGCAAACATGGTCGTAGACGAGCTGAGCAGGCGCACCCATGTTATGGCCAGCCTGATGATTAAAGAATGGCACCCATGTTATCCTAGTATGGATAATTTTTTTCCTTGTTGGCCTTAATGTGAATAATAAGGGATGATTTTAATAACTTTGCCACAACACTAACAATAAATATCACAATAAAGTAAGTAGTATCATAAGAAATAACAAAAAGAAAGTGCTCGAAACAAACGTATGAACGTAGAATTTGGGACCTGGGGCTGGGTATAAATCTTGTTTTTCTTAGACTCCAAATAAATATATTCTGATTTCTTAGAAATGATTGATGCACTTAAAATAAAAGAATACATACTACTCAAAATAAATAAAAAAAATTGAATACTGAAATCATCTACTCGCTGGAAAGTTCAACTATTTTGGCAACATACTTTGCAAGTAACATGCAGGGTGCATGTGAATGAAAGAAAAGATTTTATCAACAAGTAACACAAACAAATAAACAATGCAAAGTGCAGATCTATATAAATATTTTACCTCAATAAAATTGAATTTTTTTTAGTCGATTCCACAAGTAATTCCTATTCAAAGGCTTCTTGAATCTTTCCCATATGCGTAGAGTAAATGTGTCTTTCTTTGTTTTTCCTGTCTGAGGAAATAATGAGAGCATGAACTCTTGCTTGTAGATTGCTTACAATTTCAATCTTTTTTGACCCTTTTGTGATACAATTTCAATTTCAACCTTAGGCATACAGGAAACATAGATAATATAACCATAGGAAAACTTAACAAGCACAAATAGCAGACAATAAATAGCAACCAATTATGAAATAAAGCTTCATGGAGACACTAGGCTAGCAAAACAATGAAAATGAATGGTCTTGGCAGTGCATGATAGAGAAGTGATTTTCATTTTTTGAAGAGAGAGAAGTGATTATCTTTCAATATGAATTAATTTCCCGAGTTAGTGCTTGGATGCAAGATCTGAGAGTATCTATAACTGAAACACCCCTCTAGACAACTTTTGGTCATCCGCTATTGCAAGAGGAAAGCATCCAAACAAGAAGCTTGCATCCCTCTTTATACAGCATATAATAAACAGATGTACTTTCAAGTTCCTAACTTCATCTTGCACATCATTTACATTCTAACAATTGGGCCTTATCTGATTCCTTTCTACATCCTTTTTGCCATTTTATGAAACTTAAAGTGAAAAAAGATGACCTATCTAGAGCAATATCCTTTTTAGATATTCCTGTCAAGCTTCCTTGGCCTCTTTCAAGTGTCCATGGACCATGGATGTGGAAGAGAGGAAATATGATTTTTTTTTTACAATTCAGGAGGGAAGAAAAAAAACACACAAACAAATTATTGAATTTTAGGCACTCTAGCTCTCGCTTATTCACATTCTTAAATAATTGCCAAACTAAAGTAACCTCTTTCCATTTGTTTTCCCTTTTTCCCTTGCTTTTATTATTTCATTTTATGTTTTATTGTTCTTTTTTTAACAAGGCTAGCTTCTGGGCCATGGTATTTCTTTTCCTAAAAGATTTTCTCCCTGCAATCTCTTGACGTTTCTAATGAAAATTAAAGGAAAAAGTCGTCAGGATACGAGAATATTTATATAGTGCTTGGGTCACACTTGTAGCAAAGATTTGCCTGCTTTTTCAGAGTGACATGCAATATATGAAAAGCAGTATGAAATAACAAAAAAGATCAACAATTGATAAGCAAGCTCATCACTAGGTCTGCAAATTAGAATTGAATATTGGTAAGATGGCCGGGTAAGGAGAAACACTTCACCCAGCCTGAGATCCATATGGAAAAACAAAAACAGATAGACATGTATATGTATGTACAACATCCATTCTCTGAACTAGCAATTATTGTTTTTAGTGAAAATTTTAGTAGGGCCAGCATTGATAGCAGATGTACTTTTTCTTCTTTGATTACAACCATCTAGCAGAATGATTTTATTTGCCATTAGTCGAACAATATCATGCAAAAGTGTGATATCAATGGAGCCATAAGGTTTTTACAACCTTAGCATGGAATGAAATGAGTAATAACTAATAAGCATAAGTCTTATAGGCTGAATTGATACTTAGGCACTACGCAGGTGGTGTAGAACGTCGGAGCACTTTGGTGGTGGGAGGCTATCTCTAGCGATAGGCGAGAGGAGGAGGACGACGACGAATCTATGTCGACGAGAAGACGTAGCGCTGACGAATATGGTGAGAGGACAAACCGTCGAGGAGGCGCTGCGAAGGTGGTGTAGAAGGTCGAAGCACCGTTGAGGAGGCAGAAAAGGATGAGTGACGGACGAGGAGGAGAGGCAGAGGAGAAGCGGACGAGTGATTTTAGGATAAGAAAGAAAGGGGCAAAACGACCCACGTTAGCGTACTTTATATCTGAATTAGCGAGGAAATTAATGAGGACATTTCCTCGCTATGGACTCACTAAATAATAAGCGAGGACATTGCGAGAAAAAATCCTCGCAAAAAAACTCGTTAGATTATTGCGAGGTAATTGCCTCACAAAATTCCCACTATATGTCCTCGTTATATTATTGCGAGGACATTTCCTCGCTAAGTCTTCACTCTTTGTCCTTGCAAAATCTAGTTTTTCTTGTCTACGTAGACTACAGAGGCAGTCTCAAGGAGTTGTTAGAGTTTTGCTTACGAATTCAACTATTCGCCCGAGGATAGTGGAAACCATTGTAGTGGCTCAGTAGCTACATCCCTTCGTAAGGTACACTTGGTTGAAGCTTGAGGTGGGAGAGGCGCCTTATTTCTTAGTTAGAGTGGACAGTGGGTTGAAGTACAACCTACGATTGTACGTGCTTCAAGTAGAAGAAATAAAGAAGAGCTAGCTCGACAAGGCCCACCAGTTCAGATACACGATCCACCCAGAATGCATCGAGATGTATAAAGACTTAAGGAGGAATTTTTGGTGGCCTGAGATAAAAAGAGAGATTGTTGAGTATGTTGCAAAGTGCGCAACTTGCTAGATGGTAACGTTAGAGCATCAAAAGCCCAGAGGGACTTTGCAACCTCTGGATATTCTAGTTTGGAAGTGGGAGCATGTGTCGATGGATTTTGTGACCTGATTGCCCAAGACCTGAAGAAGGAATAATATAGTATGGGTAATCGTCCACTGACTCACCAAGTCAGCGCACTTTTTGCCTATGAGAGTGAGTATTCCCTTACTACAGCTAGTAGAATTGTACGTAGCCGAGATAGTACGACTACATGGGGTCCCAGTGTCGATAGTATCTGATAGAAATACTCAATTCACATCGAGATTTTGGGGAACGCTATAGGAGGCATTTGGGACGATGTTGAATTTTAGTACCGCGTTCCACCCCTAAATTGATGATCAGACAAATAAGACGATCCAGACACTGGAAGATATGTTGTGGGCCTGTGCCTTGGATTTTGGAGGCAGTTGGGAGGATCACCTGTGCTAATAGAGTTTACCTATAGTAACAGCTACCACTCTAGCATTGGTATGACTCCATATGAGGCATTATATGAAAGACCATGTAGGACACCCAATTATTGGAGTGAGGTAGGTGAGCGGCAGTTAGTGGGTCTAGAGATTGTGCTATAGTACGAGGAAAGAGTGGAGCTGATGAGGAAGAGATTGTTAGCTGCACAGAGTAGACAAAAGAGTTATGCAGATCAAAGGCGAAGTCCTTGGAATTTGAGGTGAGAGACTTCGTTTTCTTGAAAGTGTCACCAACCAAAGGGATCGTGAGGTTCGAGAGAAGAGGCAAGCTAAGCCCCCATTACATCAGACCATACTAGATTATTAGAAGGGTTGGTGAGGTATCGTATAAATTGGACCTGTCTCCTGAGCTATTTAGTTTACACAGTGTCTTCCACGTGTCAATGTTGAGAAAGTGTTTGGCAAACGTGTCCTAGGTTATTCCAGTGCAACTAGAAGAGCTCTAGCGGGACTTGTCAGTGGTAGAAGATGTCGTGCAGATATTAGACCAGAAGGAAGAAGTCCTCAAAAACAAGATTATTCCTCCGGTGTTGGTGCAATGGCGGCACCATGGGGCAAAAGAGGCAATCTGGGTGCGTGAGGATGACATTCTGGCACAGTAGCCTTACTTGATCTATTGAGAGAGAATTTCAAGGACGAAAGTTCTTTTAAGGGGCGTAGTGTGTAACACTTGTGTCCAGATTATCCAAGATAAATATAATTATGTTCTTGTAACTTGGATAATTAGTTTAACGATGGGAAATTTGTGTTGAGCTCTCTATTAAGTTGGTAATTATCTTTGGTAATTCCCTTACTGTGTGACAGCTTGGCATTTTGTGTTCCACGTGTGAGTGTGCAGGACTAGAAGGGAGGAAAGTCAGCTTTACACAGTCCCTACCACCACTCATTGTGCATCTTTCCTCTACTGTAGCTTTGAGCCATGCCCTCTTCGCCTATTCGTCGGGATTCTTGGCCCTTGTCTCTGATTGTAGACACCCTATTTTGGCAACCACTTGTAGTAGATTTCTCTAGGAGAGCGCATTCCACCGGCAATGAGGCACTTCACCACTGCAAAACCCATTTTCACACTTGAATCTAACCCAAATACCCTAAACTCAGCCCAAAAACATTAATCCACAATAGACCAATCCCAAATACCAACCCCAAGCCCTTGATGCTCCAGCAACCAAGTAATAGCCACAGGTCTAGCCTGGCAGATTCTGCTCTGACCCAATCATCCGACAGCCGTGGCCCGATAACGCAGGTGAGATGCGTATGTCAGATGCTTGGAAAGATCAGGGATTAATTGTTGAGGGCTTGGTTGGTCTTTTCATTTATTGGACCACTAGTCCGCCTCTTCTTATTGGATGGCGTATATTTGGGTGTGTTTCCTAAACTTTCTGGACCATCAAGTCCCTCTACCCAATCCTATTTTCCATCAAATCTCACCTTGATTTGATCTAAACCACTCCCCCCAGTTCACACCCAAGCCCACGCAAACCTAGCCTAGACCTCACCTCAAGCCTATAACCTTCCAAACCCGAGCATAAACCCAATCCCTAATTTAACCCAACCAATAAACGCAAACCATAAGGCCCAAACACAAATCCAAGCCAATCCCCCTAGAATCTAACTGAACCCAAACCAACATCCCACATCAACACAAAACCCCTAAACCAAACCCAAACCCTACCAGCAAACCCTAACCTAATCATGAGCTTGATCTCCATCCTCCATTCAAATCCATGCAAATCTAATAAACCAAGCCCATAGCCCAACCCCTAGTTACACCACTTAGCCAAACACAAACCCCATTTCACCTGACCACTAACCCAAGAGCCCAAGCCTAGACAAAATGTTATCCTTCTAAAAATCCACTTCCACACATAGGAGGGAGAGAGTAGAGAGGGAGGGAGGGAGAGAGAGGGAGAACCCAACAAACCACGACCCATTTCACCAAACTTCATGATCTCTCACACCACCCCCGCGTGCTTGCTAATGTACCTCCCATCTTCAGTCCACGACTCCTACTTTCGATGCCCCCTGAGCTGCACGACATCACGGCCTGTCTTTACCACTCCTGCTCGACTTGCTAGCAAGCCATGAACGCACCACCTCCATCTACACCTCCCCAACCCTTTTCTCTCTAGCGGGCGGTCCACAGACCTCCATCTTTTCAACCTAACAAGTTGTTAACCTTCTCCAGACACCACACCAGACCTCCAACAAGCTCGCAACAACCTCCACCACACCCTTCCACGAACCAGCATCCCTCAGCCCACCATTCACGTCCGCCTCCTTCTTCTCCATCTCTCTCTCTCACTAGCAACCAGACCTTCCTCACCCCTCGAACTCCATCACAAAACACTACCTCCTTCACACGAACGGAGCAACTGAACACAACACCTAGAGGTGCCTGGGCCCGACACGGCCCAGGCCCAAAAAAAAATTCAGCGGGCCGGGCCGGGTCAGGCCCGTTGTGGGCCATGGGCTGTGCCAGGCCCAAGGTCTAGGCCCGCGAAGGCCCGTTTACTAGGCCCAATTTGGCCCGTGAAATCAGTCTGGGCCGGGCCGGCCTGTCAGTTAAAATATAAAAAAAATATGGGGCACACATACCTGGCGCACCAAGCTGTCACCCCATTCTGTAACGACTATAAAGTCGTTGCCCGTTGCCAATGGCTAAATAATGTAGCCGTTTTCAACAGCTATTTAATGGCTATAAATTTTTTTTTTTGTTAAATATCCATCCAATTACCCTATAAATACCCTCCTACTCTATTCATTTTTCTTCACAATTCAATCTTCTCTTCTCTTCTCAACTACAAGTCTACAACTTTCTCCCAACTTTCTAGTGAAGATTTCGCTGTTCGGCTTTCGATTCCGCCCCGTCTTCTACTCTTCAGTCTCCACGCAACACCAGTTGAGCCAGCAACATCAAAATTTCTATACTTTTAATCCCTCCAAATTTTTTACTTCTAATCTCTCCATTTTTGAGTTTTGGTTTTTGTAGGTTAAGGGTTGTATTATTATATATTCATTTTTTATATTAAAATGGAAAATATTGGTAATGTTGGTAGCCATGACTATATCCC
>JAMKQA010063065.1:0-19505 GCA_024699735.1 Posidonia australis
AGAAAATGGAGAACCAGTTTTAGACGATGAAGAAGGTAGACCATCTTCTAGAATTTCTAGTGAAATGAACATTGATGTAGAGGAATACATGAGCTCATCAGGACGCTCTGTTAGACATACTCCAGGTTTAGGGGGTGACAGTAGCACAGATGATAATGATGGCACACAACCACCAAACGACGATGATGGTGGCATTAGAGATGTAACTCTACCTGCAACAGAAGAGCCACAAGAACAGAGAGAAACACAAATGCCACTTACTCCATTTACAGGGGAGGATGCCTTCACACATGCTACACAAGATAAGGATCATGGAGGCTGGCCAGAAATTTATTATCTGACGACGGGATCGTCGTGATCAACAACTAGATGAAGATTCTTGGAGCAGTCATTCAAGAGGATCTTTGTTAGACTCACTTGACTCTTTGAGTATTCATGATCCTAGAGATCTTTATAATTATAGTTCTTATGGAGGTGGTTCTGTTGGGCAAACAGACGATAGTACTCAAAGCGATTGGACAAGAACTACATCTTTTTATGCTCCAAGCGAACAAACTGGATGGGATATGAATTCATTATTTCATTATGCACCTCCTCCAACACAATATGAAGGGCAACCACTTGAACGTCCTCCAAGTCATTCTTATATCCCTCGACAGCCTCAACCAGTATATATAATTCTTCAATATCCACCAATGGGATTCTTAATACAACTGCCAATAACACAATACCAGTACTTCATCAATGAATATCAGACATATTATAATCATATGTCTTGGAACAACTATGTGTTCTGGAGAGAGTCTCAAATTCGACAACAAATTCATCGAGAACACAATATGGTTGATGTACAGGAAGAATATTTTGATTCACCAAGGCATTCTTCATGGTATTAAGCACATATAAGGTAACTTTTTTGAGTCTTTTGTTTTTAAACATTTTTTAAGTATTTTTATGTATTATTTATACTTTGGAATGTTTCTATTAGGTCTATCTACTGTATTTTCATGTGATATATATTGAGAAAGTTGATATTAGTAGTCTAAGATGTAGATTATTACTTACTTTAGCTTATCTAAGAGTTTCAAATCAAAATTTAAAGTTTTTTTACCATTTCCATGGACTTCCGTAAATTTACCGCGTTTCCACCGATATCCGACACGTTTCTTATTTTTGTCGGACCGAAGTTCGACACGAAACCGACGTTTGATTCTATGGTTGTTAGGTGGCACAAAGTGCTTACATAGTACATTTGACATGACACATGATTCTTACCATCATAAAGATAAAAAAAATCACAAAGATAGTTTACGTTGATGCTGAGTTTATTTTTGTGTTTTAATCAAATGATTGGACCACCAAAATCACTTGGATATCCTGAGAATCCTCAAAAATCCCATTATTCCACGTAGGGAGCCTTTTTTCACATCTATGAATGAAATAAATTTTGTATTAATGAGTCATTCAACCCAAGCCATTTCATAGGTTCTAGATTTGAGAGGGGGAGCTCTAGAATTCCACATAAATGTAGGTAGAGAGGGAAATGGTAATTTGGTTAAGCATTGGAGTTTTATTTTCATGGAGTCATTTCTGAACCCCTAGGAGTTGACATTCATGATAATGTCTTGGCTATAGCAATGTCAAGCATTTCTTTCTTGTTTTAAGTTTTGCAAATGATGTACACAAAAATTTAAAAAACTTGCAAAACATTGACTGTCATGCAGCGGTTATCTCAAGGGTTGCTTTTTCATTTTATATCTTCTAGTTCAGCTGAAGGATTTTTCTTACCTAAATAATATCTATGGTTCTTAAATGTAATTTCAAACAAGTGACTTTTACAATCAGAGTTTGTATCGACCACTTAAGAAATCATTTAAAGTTTTAGAAATGCAAGATTATTGAAGAGTATTCAAGTAACAGCTAAATCATAAGGTTTAAACCAAGTGCATCAACTGAAAAATGTCTCACTTACAAGTAATAGAGGTGTATGTAATACATTGCCAATTATAAACACAAACCATCATATACACTTCAGGTCATCAGTTTCTGGCATAATAACCAGTCAATTATTGGAAACCAAGTCAAGGAAACTCACAACATCCTTTTGAATTCTATAAGCATCCAAATCTTGCAACTTTTGTCAGGGGGAAGTTTGAAGTTATAAATGGCGGTTCCCATTTCTATTGCGGAATTCAAGCATGTTTTCCTGGAAGAGTGGCTCAAAAAGCTTTTGACGCTTCAAAAAGGTTGCCAGAGAAATTGAAATTGGAACTTCTGCCACGTCAAAAGATATGGCCAAGATCTTATACAATGGATGCTCCGGATTATGAGGATATTGCATTGTACTTTTTTCCCAGTACTGATGATGTCAGGTTTGCTTTTACTTTACTTGTATACTAGACAAAATACATTACTTATAAAAAATACAGAAGGGTGTAACCGTCCATTTAAGTTGTGTTTTATTAAGATTCTGGCTCATGACTTTTCAACATATCCATACCTGCAGTTTTACCTGTCTTTCACATGAGATGCTTTTCTAGGGTAGCTGTCTTCTATTACTTGTTTTGTATATATTTTATCTTTTATTAAAACATTCTGTTTAAACATTGTGTTGTAGATCCAAAGATGATTATACATGTCTTCTTAAAAAGGTCAGTTCTCAAGATCTAGCCATGCGAAGCTGTCAAGATGGTGCAGATTTGCTTGTTTTTTCATCTGATCGACTTCTGTTGGATTCTCAAAGTAAGTGTATGCTATGGAAAGAACCATCTTTTTGTTTCCTTGGCAAAATTTTCTTGTGGTATAATAATCTTGTACAGATTCTATCATGCATGAAAAGTTTGTAGAGGTTATGCACTTCAGAAAATTTTGCATATGATAATATAATACGTTGTGTATTGTCATGTTAGCCTCCCAAATTCCGGGCACATAAAATTCAAAGTTACTGCTGATTCTATTTTACAGTGATTTCTAGCTTCCTTGCTTGATGATACCATTTGCAGTTATGTGCTATCCTTTCTTTAATAATTTACTCTTCAGAAATTATCACGACCTTAGTTGCAACAGTTTAAATCTAAATATTCCTAGAGTTATTAATAAATAAATAACTCTAAAAATAAATGTAGGAAAATTAATCAAATAATTAACTACAAATAATCATTTACTCTATCTAGAACTTGTGGTGTGCGTACGTGACTCTTACTATATGTATTAGACTTGATTACTAATTCTGCAAGAAAACATTAAAATATATGTGATATCTAGTTGTTACTCAATACATGTTTACCATCTATGCTTGCAATGTTTTATTGCATTCAAGCATAAAATCTTTTAAATATGTTTTTCAAAATACATTTTCTCTTTTTCAAATCAAAACACGTACATTTTTTAAAGCTCTCTATGCATACTAGAAGTGATTATTCTATGCCAAATCAAGTCTAAAATCATCACAACTCCACATCTTAAAAACCATGGTCTAGTCATAGTATCTTCTAGACCAAAATTTGAAATCTTCAATCAAAACTTAGAAAACTTCAAATACAAACTACACAACTAACATTCACACGTAGAGTCGAAAAACCTTTCGAGTCATTTAAACTCAAGCGATTGATACTAGTCATAAGTAATCATAGTATTGCACTGCTACGATAAAGTCATTCTGTACAAGAGCTCTCCACTTCGGGTTCATGTTATAAAAATCCTAAAAAATCTATATAAGACAACATACATAGGGTCCATGTAACGCCCACACTTGCACGGACTAGTGGAAATCGCAATAAAGACTTCATGTAGGTGTGAACATCACGAACAGATAAAAAAGAACAATAATGTATCAATATATTTATTATATTACTGAATTTTGTTCATTACATAGCTATTACATGACTATTAAAAAAATAATAATGTTAAATTAAAATATTCCAGGTCCTATGTGTACTTGGCTGAGTCATACTATGTGTCATGTAAAATCCCAAGAATGCTTCTTTAGAACTTCTAATTAATTGCATTAAACAATAATACGATATGAGTCTAATAAAACTCAGTATGTATGTGGGGTCCTAGCCTAACATAGGCTTATGATAAAATTACAATTTCTATGTTTTCGTTTTTATTTTCTTTCCGTCTTTTATTGGATTCCTTGTATCATTTATCGTTGGCATAACGCGGTCTTCTAGTTGACATATAATACATTTTTACTTCTATTAATACGTATTCTATTTGACTCTTTGTTCATTAGTGAGGACTTCGTATATCAGCATGTGTCAGTCAGTCTATTCTCTCTCTTATATCTTAATGTGGGAGACATTTGTACTTTTGTATCTTTTCCACCATATTAGATTAATATTTAATTCTTTAAAATTGAAAGGGTTTGATTGCAAAATTTTTCTTAATTATATAATACAAAAGGATACAAGGATTCTTATGTAATTTTCTTTTATGTCTCAATCCATAATGTAACTACAAAATCTTAGTTACGTTGAAACTGATAATTATTTTAGAAACGTTACGACTCTCTCTAGGACCTAAATGTAATTAAGATAACATGATAAACATATGGCATATGATATTTAATATAAGGATTTTTTGAGAACTCAACTGTGAATATGCATGATTTAAATAATAATATACAAAATTTCCATCATTTTTATCCTTAATTTTCATTCTACAAGGTTTTGAACATAATTTTACATACTTTAGGGACTTACATGCAATATGAGGAAAAATATCATGATAAATGAATTCAAAATCTTGAGTTATTCTGTTAATATCAAAAGATCAAGGTCGTTTTAGAAAATAAAAATCATGATATCAACTTTCTTATAATAACTTAATAACTTAAGGAGAAAACATAAAATAACAGACTACTCCACTCACATCATAAAACACTATTCATTTTTTTTCTACCATTAATCAACAATTAAATAACAATACTATTCATTTTCTTCTTCCTTTTGTTTGTAGTCCCTTTTCTTATGGAACCTAAAAGAGAAAAGACCAGAATTCAACAAAACCTCTGTCTCATGCATATACATACCTTCTGCGACGATCTCTTCCTTATTCCGATAGCTTCTTTATTAAGATCGACGATCCACGAGTGGCGGTGACGACTTGCTTTCTTGGTCACGTCCTTCGATAATCGTCCTTTCCATCTCCCATTGCTTTCACTTCCCTCCTCTTCTCTTGTGATCCACTATTAGGGAGGTCGAGTTCCTTATTTATAAGCTTTGAGACGTCCTTTCAACCGTTGCCTTTCCCATTCGTCGATGCCAATGTCTCACTTTCGTCGCCGCTTCAACTCCCGCTGGTGCTTTAACCGACGCCTCCGTTCGCGGCCGCTACATCGAGGTTGACCTTACATCCTACTTCTCTAATAAAAATTTCGTCTTTGAAATTTTCAGAATAAAAGACTTACTAAATAAGTTAAGGTCCTGATTGTGCATCTCTTTAGCTTTCAAGTAGCCTCTTTAATTTTATAATGTTGTCATTGAATCTTTACCATTGGAATTACTCACTTCCGAAGATTATGTTCTTTGAAATCTACAATTCGCATAGGTTTCTTTTCGAAAGATAAGTCTACTTGAATATCTGGAGTGTCATACTTAATCACATGAGCTTCATCTGGCATGTATCTCCGCAGCATTGATATATAAAATACATTATGTAACTTGACATATTGTGGTGGTAGTGTTAATCTATAGGCAACTTCATCGATCTGTTCCATTATATCAAAAGGTTCCACATATCTAGGACTTAACTTTCCCTTTCTTCCAAATCTCATCAGACTTTTAGCTGATGATATCATTAAGAACACATGATCTTCAACATTGAAATGCAAATCTCGTCGTTTATGATCTGAATAACTCTTTTGTTTGCCAAGGACTGTTTTCAATCTCTTTTTAATTAAATCCACTTTATTTGAATATTGTTAAACAATTTCAGGTCCAAGTTTTTTCTGCTCTCCTAGATTATTCCAGCATAATGGTAATTTACATGGTTTCTCATATAAAACTTTATATGGTGTCATCCTAATGCTTGAGTGGTAACCATTGTTGTAAGCATACTCTACTAGTGGTAAGTATTTATCCTAACTATCACTAAAATCCAAAACACAAGCTTTAAGTATGTCTTCTAACATTTGTATTGTTCTCTCTGGTTGTCCATCTGTCTGAGGATGAAAAGTTGTACTATACTAACTTCGTTCCCAGAGTTTTCTAAAGGCTTTTCCAAAAATTTGAAGTGAAGCAAGGATCTCGATTTGATATAATGGAAATTGGTATTCCATGTAATCTTACAATTTTTTGAATATATAACTTGGCTAAAGTGTCCAGTTTCTGGTTTATCTGAATTGATAGAAAATGTGTCAACTTAGTTAAGTGATCTACAATCATCCATATCACATTATGCTTTCTCTTGGTATTAGGTAAACCACACATAAAATCCATGATCACATTTTCTCATTTTCATTCTAGAATCTCTATGGATTGCAACACACTAGTCGGTCTCTGATGCTCAATCTTAATTTGTTGACAGACAAGACATCTTGATACCAATTTTGTAATGTCTTTTTTCATGTCCTTCCACTAAAAATTCTTTTGTAGATCCTTGAACATATTTGTGGTGTCAAGTAAATGTTGTATTGTGATCTATAAGTTTTTTCTAGGATTTCTTCCTTAACATTAGAATCAATAGGGGTATCCATAGTCTATTCTGAAATCGGATTCCTCCATCAGGCATAATTTTAAGCTTTGAGTTTCCTTTACCAGTAGCTTCAAGCCTCATTTGTGGTTCTGGTGCCTATGATTGTGTCAAGAGAACTTTTTCTACCAAATTGGAGTCAAATTTTAAGTTAGCAAGTACTAAATGTCTCTTTTCTTCCAAAAAGAGTTTCTACTGAGCAAACTCTTCTACTAATTTTCGTTCTTGGATTATCATATGAGCAATTAATCCTTCTCATTTCCTATTCAAGATATTTACCATTTTATTGGCCTTGTTAGGATGATAGGAAATACTAAAATCGTAATCCTTTAACAATTCTAGCCATCTTCGTTGTCTCATATTCAATTCTTTTTGTGAAAATAAATACTTTAAACTCTAATGATCTATGAATATCTTAAATTGTTTCTCATATAGATAGTGACATCAAATCTTTAAAGCAAATATTACTGTAGCTAACTCCAAATCATAGGTTGGTAATTCCTTTCATGTGGTTTGAGTTGCCTTGATGCATAACCTACTATCTTATCACGTTGCATTAACATACAGTGAAGTTCTAATCTTGAGTCATCATTGTAGATGACAAAAGCTTCATTGCCTGAAGGAAGTATCAGAATTGCTGTAGATGTTAACCATTTCTTCAATCCTATAAAGCTACTTTCACATATTGCATTTCAATCAAATTTTGCACCTTTCCTAGTCAACTTCGTCATAGGTAATGTCAACTTTGAGAAGTCTTGAATGAATCTCCTGTAATAACCAGTAAGCCCAAGAAAACTCCGAATCTCTGCAACATTTTCCTATTGATTCCACTTCATCCCTGCCTTAACTTTAACTAGGTCTATAGAAATCCCATCTTTAGACACTATATGTCCAAGGAATATTATTCGATCTAACTAGAAGTCACATTTGGAAAACTTGACATAAAGTTTGTTCCTTCTCAAGGCTTCCAATACAATCCTAAGATGATTCTTATGCTGCTCTTTGTTTGAAGAATATACCAAAATATTATCCACAAATACAATCACAAACTTATTTAAGAAATTTTTGAACACTCGATTCATCATATCCATAAATGTTGTTGGGGTATTAGTTAGTTCAAAAGGCATGACTTCAAAGCTGTCTTAGGTATATCCTTTTCTCTAATTTTCAGTTGGTGGTATTTTGACCTAAGATCAATATTTGAGAACATAGAGGCACCCTTTAATTGATTAAACAAGTCATCAACTCGAGGTAATGGGTATTTATTCTTCACAGTTACTCGATTCAACATCCGATAATCAATACACATCTTTAGGGATCCATCTTTCTTCTTGACAAATAACATAGGTATTCCTTGTGGTGAAACACTGGGTCTAATAAATCCCATGTTCATCAACTTTTGCAATTGTTTCTTTAATTTCTCTAACTCTGTAGGTGCCATTCGATATGATGTCTTTGTTTGTAGTGTAGTTCTTTTCATTAATTTAATGACAAAATCGATCTTTCGTGTAGGGATAGTTTAGGAATATCATTAGGAAAAACTTCTAGAAACTCTCTAACTATCTCGATCTTTTTAAGTTTTGTAGGGGTTGACTCTATCTTAACTAACTGACTAGGTAAGCTTGACAACCCTTCATTATTAATTTTTGTGTTTTTATTGTAGAGAACATATTTCGACCTTTCTCATGCCTGATCCCTCAAATACTACCATTGGTTTTCCAAGTTTTGCTATGATAATCTTCTTGTCTTGACATTGGACACTTGTATAGTATTGTTTTAATCAATCCATTCCCAAAATGACATCGAAGTCTGTCATATGAAGTGATACCAAATTGGCAGGAAAATTTCGCTCATTTACTTTAACAAGAATATTACCAAAGTACTATCCTACAATTGCTAACTCACTTTTAATGTAGAAAATCAAAAATTTTAGCAAACCTTGATGAAATGAATGAGTGTGTAGCACTAGAATTAAAAATATTTTAGCTATGTGCTCAGAAAAGGTAGAGTGTTTTTCTCTACCTTTTCTACATCAAAGGTGAATACACGTCCTTGAGTTCTTTGCTACTGTCCTTTTATTAAGACAATCTCTGATAAAATGACCCTTTTGTCCACAGACTAGATATGCACCCATGCGTTGATAGCATTATTTACCAGGATGGAACTTGTTGCAGTAAGGACATGCTTTCTGACCACCTCTATCACCAATGTTGTGGTCAGTCTTCTGCTTCTTAAACGTTTGGGTGTTGTCTCTGCCAGTTAATTTATTCTTTCTTGATTACTAGGGTTGTTACTGCTACTTTCCTTCCTATGTTTCTCTATCTCTTACATGTACTCATGATGGTCATCATCTAGGAGTGTAGTACATTCAATTGCTTCTGTCAAAGTTTGGGGTCTACCTATCTTGACTTTGGTTTTAAGTGCAGGGATTAGTCTTGAAATGAATTTAGATGCTCTCTCCTTAGGTGTACTGTAAACTTTAAGACAATACTTCTCTAACTTGTTGAATTTTGAGATATACTCAGTCAATGTCAACTTATTCTGCTTCAACATTAGAAATTCCTGTCGTTTCTTCTTTCGAACTTGTTTTAGGAAATATCTTTCATTAAAAGCCTCTTGGAACTCCTCCCATGAAATAACATCTTCTCCTTCAAATTTGATTTCCTGAGTGACTCTCTCTACCAGTATTCTGTTTCTTCTGTAAAGCGATAAGTAGTCAAATCTACCCTTCGCTTTGCTAGGCAACTCATTATGTTGAAAATCTTCTCCATATCATTGATCCAATTCTCAGCTTTCTCTGGATTCACTTCTCTTACAAGTTTAGTGGATTCTACCTCATAAATCTTTCTAGTAAATCCATGATTGGGGTTCACTTTCTTCTAATTGCTTGACTTGCCAACGTCTGAGCCACTTGTTTAGTGGATTCCATTATAAATTGTCGTTGTTTTTCTCAACTACTATTCTGTTTTGCACCATTATCAGGATGTACACCTTAACCTTTTTCACGTCTTTGACGTATTATTTTGACATCTAAATAAAATACTACCTTAAATCAGAATGTGTAAAGAAATCCAAACAATGTCTTTACTCAAAGGTACTTTTTTATTTATTATGCTTGGTTACAACATCAACTAGAAGATAGTTGTATTACAATCATGGTTACATTTTCATGTTTGGAATCTAAGCAGAAGTTATGCTTAGAGAACTCGTGCAAGTAGTTAGGAATCCATGACATTCCTTGATAGAATCATCGAATATAGATATCTAATCCTGACTCTGTTGGCGGTATATTTGGAAATTATCCTCTACACTTTTCTCTTCGTTGTCCTTCTAGATGTGGGGATCATCAGAGTTCTCCATTTTTTGCAGTTTTTCAGGCAAATACCGATATCCTTGTTCCATAGTGGAGCTAAACTCTGCACGTTGCTTTCTTAAATAAGCATGCATACGCTTCTCACACTTATTTTGATGACATCTCTTCCTTCCTTATTGTTGACACTCTCTAACGAGTCGTCTTTGCATCCTATTTGCACAACACTGCGTTCACTGAGCTTGTCTTTTTTCTTCGAGTCTACAACGCACTTCCTATATCGTTTAGTACTCTATATGGAATATGAAGGGTGTCACTGTCAATTCTCCTAAAGTTAAGGTTATAAATTATTTTGGCCATTCTAAAGTTTCCTGAAACAAAATACAGTAAGACATGCATTGATTATCTTTGGCTTAATACATGAAGGGGATTTTAAGTTCTGATGTCATGTTGTAACGTCTACACTCGCATGGATTAGCAGAAGCCACAACAAAAGCTTTGTGTAGGCGTGAATATCACGAACAGATAAAAGAGAACAACAATGTACCAATATATTTATTATATTATTGAACTCTGTTTATTACTTAGTTATTACATGACTTTTAAAAAATCAGTAATGTTAAATTAATATTTTTTAGGTCTCATGTGTACTTGATTGAATTGTGCTATGTACCATGCAAAATCCCAAGAACGTTTCTTTAGAACTTTTAATTAACTGTATTAAATAATAACATGGTATGAGTTTAAGAAAATCCAATATACATGTAGGGTACTAGCTCAACACAGGCTTATGACAAAATTGCAATTTCTATATTTTTGCTTTTATTTTCTTTCAGTCTTTTAGTGGATCCCTTGAATCACCCACCGTTCGTATAATGCGGTTTTCCAGCCAGTATATAATCTATTCTCACTCTCATTATTACATATTTTATTTCACTCTTTGTTCATTAGTGAGGACTTCGTATACTAATCTGTGTCGGTTAGTAGACATCAGATCTGAGTCTTGTGGTCTTATCGTTGCCACTAGATGTACATAAGATGCAACACTAAACCTTGTCAGGCTAGTGTATCCATTCTTAAGGTCATTACTCCGAAGAATCATATGTCAAGACTTTGTTCTCTTTCTCTCATATCTTAATATAAGAGACTTGTATTTTTTATCTTTTCTACCATATTAGACTAATTTTTAATTCTTTAAAATTGAAAGTGTTTGATAACAAAATTTTTCTTAGTTGTATAATAAAAAAGGGTACAAGGATTCTTATGTAATTTTCTCATATGTCTTAGTTTGTAATGTAACTACAAAATCTTAGTTACATTGAAATTGATAATTATTTTAGAAACATTACTACTCTATTTTGGACTTAAATGTAATTAGGATAATATAACAGAAAAATATGACATATAACATTTAATATAAGGACTTTCTAAGAACTCAACTGTAAGTATGCATGATTTAAATCATAATCTACAAAATTTCCATCATTTTTATCCTTAATTTTCATTCCACAAGGTTTTGGACATAATTTTACATAACTTAGGGACTTATATGCAATATGAGGAAAAATATCAAGATAAATGAATTCAAAATCTTGAGTTATTCTACTAATATTAAAAGATCAAGGTTGTTTTAGAAAATAAAAATTATGACATCAACTTTCTTACAATAACCTAATAACTTGAGGAGGAAAACGTAATAACCAACTATGCCTCTCACACCATAAATTACTATTCATTTATTTATTTCTACAATCAATCAACAACCAAAGAATGGTGCACTATTTATCTTCTTCTTCTTCTTGTACGTGGCCTTCTTTCCTACGGAACCCAAAAGAGAAATTACCTGAACACAATAAAACCTTTATCTCATACATATAAATACCTTCTCTGATGATCTCCTCCTTGTTCTGACGACCTCCTTGCCAAGATCGATGATCCATGAGCGGTGGTGATGGTTTGCTTTCTCGATTACGTTCTTCGGTAATCTTCCTTTTCTTCTCTCACTGCTCTCATTCCCCTCCCTCTCTTCTCTTGTGTTCCACTGCTAGGGAGGTCGAGTTCCTTATTTATAAGTCTTGAGATGTTCTTTCAACTGTCGCCTTCCCTATTTGCTGACGCCAACGCCTTAATTCCTGTCGTCGCTCCAACTTCCGTCGGTGTTTTAACGGACGCCTCCGTTTGCGACCGCTGCATAAAGGTTGACCTTACAATCCATCCTCTCGACATCTTCAACATTGTTTTATTCGACCAATTAGAAGACTTTTTCACCTTTTGATCCTATTAGTACAACTTTTTGAGATTTTATGCCTATTCATTTGACTCTCGATCTTCTAGAGGTATCACTTATTCTTGATTCGTTGATCAGACTGTTTAACCCTTTTAGTCCTGACCTCATATTTGGTCTTTTGGTTTGTAAACCATCATCTAATATCCTTTGGTCCTCTAAAACTATGGAACTTTAACTTCAAACTCGCATCAGCCCCTCTAGAGATATCAATCATCTCTGGTTCGTCAATTCATTCTCATGGCTTTCTCGATTCCTTGAAAACCATGGAAATCATATGGACTTTATCTTAGGCAACTAAGTCTCGATCATTTAAAGGTATCACTCATCTTTGGTTTACCGATAAAATATTTTAGAGTCTTGGTTCCTCAAAATCACGAAAAATCTTTTTCAAAACCTTTTTTAAATCTTATGCATTTTTTTTCTAGATCTTGTTTTTGGAAAATCATTTCAAAAATTAACTGAAAACATCGTAAACCACTACAAAACCTAACCACAACCTATTGTAAAGAAACGAGGGCATATCTGTAATGCCTTCAATTTTCATAATAATTTAAAATAATTTAAATTACAGTAAATTAAAGCTAAACAGAAATATCATACAACTAGGAATCTGTGTGTGTGGTTACGAGACTCCAAACTATATGCACTAAAAGTCAAAAACAAGCTTGTCTGCATCTGTAACCTAAAAATCACGAGGAAACAGCGTGAGTAACAAAGTTACCTAGTATGCATGCTACAAAATGGTGGAAAATAAAACTATAATTATTTCTCTTTAAAATCATTTCTCCAAATCGATTAAAACTAACAACTTAGGTACAAAATGCCGAAATCACTAGAAAACACAGCCTACATAGGCCACACTAGTAAGCAAAGGTTCTATCAGCTTAAAACCACAAGTAAGGCCCTCACTAGTCAAAACCACACAAAGTGAGTCGAGAAACTCGGTGTCAAGCAATCAACTCTGGCCACAAGTAGCAGCTGAGATACACTGCACTGTCACGGTGTGCCATCCTGTGTAGGAGTCAACCACCGTTGTACGATTCTCCCATCTGGAGAATTGACTTTCAGCAAACCCTTCTTGGGAAGACAGTCTTGTTTCTCAGGACGTTACTAGCCGTGGGACACGTGTCCCACCTACACTGGTCTCCATAGGACATGCTTCCTCACGATGTTCTTCACACAGTGTTCAGGAGGGAGTTTCATACCTCCACACCCGACGACATCTGAGTTTCATTGTTCACGGCGACAGTAGAAGTATCATATCTCCTTGTTATGTCACAAAACACCTCAACTAATGGACTACAACCCAAGCCTTGAAACAACAGTTAAGGATTCTCATATCTCCAAAATCTGACGAATTTTAGCTGAGGTATTTCGACTCCCGACCTCAACTAGGGTGACATGTCCGATTATCTGAGAATGTTGTCACATTTCCTGGTTCCGACGACACGGTCTCATGGTCTCTCGGTTCGTATATAGAAAATTAGGAAATTTGTTTCCAAAATGGGCCATAACGTTTCTTTGAAATTCATTTTCAAAATCATTTTATATCTTTAGAAAATTAATTCAAAATCTCCACAAATCCGACGCCTCAAGTGTTCCACAAGATCATCACTGATGGTCCACAAAATTACCTTATAGGGTTAGGTAAAACACCTCAAAGAAATCTATCAGGAATCCATTTAAAAATAGTAGTTGGGTTTGGTTTGACATACCGTTTTGGAGCGGTCGACCGAACTGAGACTTAGGACATCCAAATGGAAGACTAAAAACCAACTCGGATGTCCGAAATTCCTTTGATTCAGTCGATCGAACTAGAACAATTGATCAAAACAGGTCAATGATCAACACCTGAGGGGTAGAATGATAAATCGAACAAAATTTAGTCAACCAAAATAGGCCCAAAGGAACCCTAAATACATTAAAACGACATATCGAAATACTTCGGTGTGTCGTTTTTTGGGAAACCAGAAAACGAGGCCCAATTTTGTTTGTCTCTTCTCTCTGAAATGGAAGTGGGGTGGATCTGTAAAATACATGTTACAAATTGTAACTAAAATATATCTCGTAGACCCTCGAGTTTATTCCAAAACCACATAAACAAAACCACGATCCATCAAACATAGCTTTTGGAATAAAATCACAAAGTCAAAAGGATCGAAAAGACTTAAAACTCAACCATTGTCGTAAGTAACCATAAATACTATTATAAGTTATCATAAATTTATAATAAATTCTAGGAATGTAAATTTATTTAGATTTCCTGCAATCCTAGTTTTTCTATCATTTTTCATGCATTCTAATTTAAGGAGTGGTACATACCTTATACGCGATCTCCAGTGACTCAACTTCGGTCTTCGGCCAACACTGATGAGCATGACCTCCATAGGAGTTTTCTCGGCCTTTGGAGCTCCGACCATGTCGATGTCAAGCCGCACCAGGACCTCTGCCTCACGCTTTCACTCTCGATCTCTCTCTTTGGTGCATGGACAGGGGAGGGAAAAATAGGTGAGGTAGGGGAAGAAAGGAAGAGGTGGGGAAGGAGAGGGAGTAAGGGGGTGGGGAAGGAAGTGGGGTGGAGGAGGAGGGGAGGGGAGTGTGTTCCTGAGGGAGGAGGAGAAGGAAGGAGGAAGGGAGAGACGGGCGACGACTGGGGAAGAAGAGGTGTGCGGAAGAAGCTCCTGCCATGCACCTCTTATATGCGTGGGAGGAAGTAGCTGCATGCATGCCCAACAACCATGCATGCACGCCACCCACACATCTTTGCATGTGCACAACCACTAAACTCCCAACACAAGGTCAACTGCAAGCCTCACCAATCGGTCTACAAACATAGACCTACACACGGGGCTTATACACGGGCCAACATAGCACAATGTCACTCACAATATCAACCACGCACAGGAAACACATAATTAGAAGTTGGTCTGCGAGGTCTAAGTCTAAAACCACAAAATCACATAAATGGACCTTGAAACAGTAATACCTGTCTAAAAATAAATTCATTAAAAATATAAATAATTACAAAATGAATTTACGGATGTTACATCATCTTGTTTGAAATGAACATACAAACACTACGAAATTCTAATGCATTACAATAAGAACATAAATTATGGCAAAATTCAGAATAATTTATCGTAAAACTACATGAAGCATACTACAAATAACTTAGCAAGCCATAAAACACAAAATCCTATAGGGGTTTTTTCATTGAAAAACCACCATATGTAGACTTTGGCTACCACAGGTTGGATTCATAACATGGAATCTCAAAAATACTTGATTCTCTCATAGAATCTTAAGGCACAATCACAAAAACTATGCACAGAATTAAATAAATCAAGGGATCTTGGGTTTGGACGTGTACCTTTCATTAGAGCTTGATCTACATGCATGTACAATACGACAACTGCATCCCTCGCAGCGATCACTTGTGTCGGTGGCACTCAGTTGCAATAGCGCCCACCAATGGTGTCAGCTACAACAACACGGTTTACAGTCAATTACTTACACAATCGTAGCAGTAGCTCATCCTCTCTCCCTCTCAAGATCTCTCTCAAACTCTTTCTTAATCTCTTAGTTGTGAATGCTCAACGCTATCCTTTCTTTCTCTTTAATAAGAGTGTGGTATGTAGTATTATTTATGAATAGTGTCACAAGATGGTTGTCCAAATATAGTACTATTACAGGTTGATACTGTAGTACAATTGTGTTTGTCCACCTTGTGTTTCATGTAACGCGTCAAAAACCAGACACGACATAATATATCAAGGAGAGCCACAATACAATTCGCAAAATAATTGATAGGACATGATATGTTGAACATGGAATTCAAAGAGGGAAGCATCTATAAAATCACTTTGATTACCTAAGAAGAATATTACATTGAAAGGTAATCAAATATCAATCCACCCAGCTGGATTCACAATTCGATCACCAAAAATACAACTAAGTAGGAATCAAATTTTAAAACGAAATTTACAACTTGTAACGCTTTGGGTTACTAAAATATGCCTACAATCCATGCCGGATATCTATGCATCTTCCACTTGATTCTCAGGTGTTACATAAACAGTTGAAATTCGGTATTACCATCTGCATGTTTTTACCCATTGTAATTGCAAAATTGTGAGATATTGTAACTGTTTCTTCTGGTGGTTCCGTCATCATGATTCTCTCTCATATTGGTAAATCACTTTACAGGGAAGGTTGACAAAGTGTACTTGTGGGGAACTTTTCATTCCAAGAAAGGACACTTTTCACTTGAGAGAAGTCCAGCAGTGATGAAACAGGAACTTGTTTTTTGGGATGCACCACCTGGCGTTACTACACCATGTAATTCTTAGTCCATCTTACCTTGTTTGTTTGCTTGTTGCAGATGTCTCATACTTGAGTAGCTTAGTGAAAAGAGAAAAAATACACACTGAAAGGATAGAGAAACAGCCGAAATTTGCTGTTTCTGAGAAGTAAAGCTTTAGATATCGCAAGAGGCCCTTTGTTGCTTTGTAGAAAGGAAACATGTATATCGATTTTTTATGCATAAACATTTACACAGTTTCAAACTTTTGATTACATACCTCTCCATACATAGATAGATATATCCCCTTGTTTATAATTTCTGATTTTGCTCTATGTGTGCTATGAATCGTCCGATCTTAGTGACTGTGGAGTTGCTATTGGCTGTTGAGAGCATGAGGCACCATGTTGAATTGATCAGAGCTTTGTTTTTCGGGGAAAGTGCACCCTACTGTTCTTATTGCTGTTGTTTAGGCTCATGACACTTGGCTTACTTGATGCTTTTTATGCAGAATCCCTTGGGAAAATGTACCTCCAGTGGATTTATCTACATCAACAGGAGGGTTTCTTCAAACAGAATTTTTGAAGTGGAGACAGTCAATGGCCGAGACGAATGTTTAACATAATCACAGAATGTGCAGTAGAATGTGAAATGACTGACACAACATTTGCCTCATGTACAAATACTATAACAAAAAATTGATGACAAGAACTCTCTGTATATAATGAACAAGACCCGTGGTCAACAGGATAAATCATCAGGTAGATTTATTGGAGAGCACAATAAAATCAAACTCTTGTATTTCTTCTTCAAGGGAAAAAGGTTTCTGATTCCAAAATTGTCAGTAGTTCTCCTTGTGGAATACGAATCTGGTCGAACTTCTCGAGGTCATTTTGTTGCATATTCTCTGAATTTCCCTTGCAAGTCCACACGGACCACAGTAGAAGACTCCTGAACCAATTTTCCTTGTGTTAGTATTATAGTGACTAGCAAAGATGTCAAACTGCTTAGATGTTAATGAACAATAATTATGTATTCATGTAGTTTATGTCTACGTAGTTGTGGAACAAATAAAGTTCTCTTTTGAGGGAGAATCATATAAAGTTATGCATCCATGTCTTACATTTTTCGTTTCCTTGACTATTTTTGTTGTCAGTCGTCACTTTACAATAAGAAAGAGGCTCCTTGAGAGCTCACATCGTATTATATTTACATTGTAACCGGTCTTCTGATTTCACTGAATACTTTATATAAGCAAAAGAGTCAACTTGTCCTTTTTGCTGCAACCAGTTCTTGAGTTGGGACCATCTAAGGATCTAAATATGTGGTGGTAACTCCCTTATGTGATTTAGTTATCTCATTATCTCAATCAAATAATAAGATCTCTGACGATATGAGGTGAGCTTTGATCTTTTTATGGTCTAGTAATCTGGCAATGGTTCGTGATCCTCTGAATTCCAAGTCCTCCAAGTTACATCCATGAAAGAGTGCTTTGTCATAAATCTTACATGAATGGTTAGCTTAGCAGATTGGATTATGAAGCAATCCATAACAGTTGTCCGATACATTGAAAAGCCTAAACAAACAAGAAAGAAGGTTGACATCGGTGGTATGGTTGGAGTTAGTTCTACACTGCTTGTGCAAAACTCTCCATGATAATTCAAAAGGTGATTGTGCTATGTAAAGATGGTAGGGTACATACATGCATGTTCTACTTCACATATAATTTTTGAGTTAGGCTTTGTAAGCCTAAGGCCTTTTAAGGTTGCCGAAAGTCATGAATCAAGAGCATAATGAGGCGTTTTAATGGTGAATTTGAATATGAATCAAATTATGAGTTTTAATGGTGGTTTCTTTTTCTAGAAGATTCTAGTTGTGATAATTCTTCTTCTACTCTTATTAGAATATAGAAAATCATGTTATCTCATCAATATAAAAAGAGAGAGACCTTTCTCTCAAGACAAGAAAATAGAGGAAGATTCATGGAAATTTCTGGAGAGTTTTCTATGTTGATCTATGACTTCTTAGAGAATGAAAAGGAAGCTATTCGTGTGACTTTAGGAGGATCAAGGGGTAGATTTTTGGCTTTGTGATCTGTCCACGAGGAGTAGACAAGGAAGGCATCTTTTTTTTTGTCATCGGTTTAGAGAGAGGGGGGAGGGGGGTGTGGCGAGTTTATACCATCTTCCAGCCACTGAGCAATATTTCTGCATGTCCTAGGATTCGAACCTGGAACCTGTGGTGAGTTTGAAATTCTCTCAGCCACTGTGACAATGAGACATTGTCGACAAGGAAGGCATCTAGAGAAGGCTTTTCTATGATTTACTATGAGTGCACATAAATTGACTCTTTCTAAGTAGTTTGGCATGACTCTTTGTACTATAGGTGTTGAATAATGCTATAGACGTTGCAACACCCAAGTGGTGCATATCAACCGGATTTTTGCATTAAAGGTTTTCAACAAATACAAGAAAGATTTCCCTATAATCCTTGTAAATTTTGTATTTTTTTTCTATGATCCTGTTTTACATGAGTACCTCGTTTCAAAAAGTCATATGTTTTGACTCAGCAACGACAATTTGATGATCATGATATATGTCATTGTTGAAAGAATCTTTTGTGGAGGAGGCATAATTGAAAGTGGTTTTCAAAAAGAAGGGTGGAAAATTCACCTATGGTTTCTCCTTGATGCCTGTTGGCCAGTTCGCAGAAAATCCGAACCCAGTTTGGTCTAGCAAAATGTGACTGCACCTGCAACATCATTCACGAATATTCAATCATAGACAAGTCTTTTTAAGCAATGTAAATAGCACAAAGTACTAGTTGAAATTAAAGGGAATTCTCATGCGTAAGACCATCATTCTTGATTTCTCTTTTATTAGTAAAAAGGAAAATTTAAGAACAGCAAAGAA
>JAMKQA010063066.1:0-14550 GCA_024699735.1 Posidonia australis
CATGCAAAACAATAAAAGAAAAGTCTTCGTAAACCAGAAATGCAGGTAAGGATCCCTATTACGTACGAGGAAGGTGTTAGGCACCCTCGTACGCCCGAAAAATCGGTCTTCTATTGGTTTCTCTTTTGCTAAAGAAATGTCGCCTTTGCAGCCTTTGCTGTACGCCCGAGGGCGATATACCATGCCATGCAAATGAGTGTGGTGTCTAAAATATGGGTGCATGATGTGTAGGGGTGTGTCCTAATGCTCAGAAATACCGCCCGTCTGCCGAGCCAAGTGTTGGTGTAATAATATTGCACAATAAGATCAAAGATCTAATATCTTGAGCGATTTATCATCCTTGCTTTACTATATGCCTAATGCAATCTAAAATGCAGGAAAACTGCTAAAAACAAAGGTGTGCCTTCCTAATACATCAAGGAAGAAAACCAAAGGAAAACCCAAAAGCAAATCGGGTCGCGGAAGCAAGCCAAAACATATAAAAGCCTACTGTGTGCTACTGAGAACAGGCCACTACGCCTGTTAGGTGCGCCAGACTGGTGCTCCAGTCTGGTGTGCCACCTATGTGCATCTAGGTGGGCCAGGAAAACATGCTGAGGGAAAAACAGAAAGCCACATTAAACCAAAACATCAGAGGATGCACTCCGGAAAAGTACGCAGTAGAATCATACTATAAAACTTAGAAAAACATGTATTTGAAAGTGCAAGAAATGCAAATGCAATGACCATGCGCTCAAGGGCTGGTAGCCTCACACAAGGTCTCACCTATTTAAGCTAGAATGAAGAAGTAGGATTCAGTCTGGCCACTGGATCATGGGGCAATGCACATGGTTCTCCACAAAGGAGTAAGGCGCAATCGACCTACCAGATTCAGCCTAGAATTGAATACCAAAATAGAGAAAACAGTCGGAAAGCAATCTGATCGAAACTAAAAAGCATGCAGGTAACATCTGGGTACATCAGAGAATCGATCATAAAAGGAGCCAGCTCAAAACCCTGCGATAAAGCCATGCAAGCAATGATGCAATGTGGGTGTTCTGCTCTCTGATCAGTTTGGCGCGCCTGCTGGGTGCGCCAGAGTGGTGCTCTAGTTGGGTGCGCCTGAGCGGTGCGCCCCAGAGAGCCTGGATCAAACTGCAATCTGATCTAGAATCCATCCCAACAGAGATATAGGGTGATTCATGCTAATGCAGATGGGTTCATGCCATTATTAAGAACTGAAAACATGATGAGGATGCACACGATCGACAATCATCATGTAAATCATGTATTCAAAACCAAAATAAGTTGATGGGTTCATGTATGAAAACATGCAAAATACCAAGGAATAAACATGGTCTAGATAATGCCAATCAGAACATATGAAAATGATGATCATAAGCATATTTCTATGTGCAAGAACATATAGTGCGTGGCAAAATGCCATGTGCAAGGAAATGGTAAAAGAAGATAACTCATGCAGATTTTATGCTAGAAACAAAGGTATAGATTAGCATGGAGGTTATTTTGCATAGAGAGCAAGCATGTTTATCATAAAACTTTATAAAACATGGAATAAATCAGTCCATATGAGATGATTTCAAGCATGCTTTATTACGTTTATGAAATGAGATTTAAAAGAGAAAGAGGAGGTAGAAAACCTACCTCTCAAGATGTTCCTTCTTGAAATATCAGAGATAAAGAGATCCTTGTTGCTTTGGAAGGACCAAGGAGGCTTTAGGACGCAAGGGAGTGCTCCAAAAAATGAAAATAAGCTGCTGAAAAGAAGGAGAAACTCGTGCAAGATGCTGGCTCAGAATAGAATTGCAGAATTCAGGATTTCTAACCTCTCCATATGGTTGCCTATGGGTGTCCTTATATAGGATTTTCACATGGGTAACTCATGGGAATGGGGAGAGCCTCGTAGATGAAAAGCCTGGAAGATTCCATGGCATATTCGTTGCTAGAGGTAATAGCCATGGGAGGTGGAAAGCCAGTAGCCCGCAGCCTGCGAAGTGGCATGCGCCTGGGATGTGCGCCAGAGATGTGCTCCAGCTATGTGCGCCACCTATGTGCGCTAGGGAGGTGTGCTAGCTAGGTGTGCTAGGTAAGTGTGCTAGCGAGGTGTGCTAGCTAGGTGCTCTCCCCTACTGGTCTGGTTTTCTAATTGGGCTGCGGGCTAGCTATGGGTTTAGGGTCAGCCACATCCCAAGCAACAACTGGAGTCTTATCAATGAGTCACCTCAAAATTGGGGTGTCTACAGGTGCGCTCCTCCATCACTACCTTCTCAGACTTATGCTAGGAGGCCACGCAGTACAAGGCGAGCGACTTTTATGATATGCCTAAGTTCTAAGCCTGCTTTGCTCTTATCTCCTCATGCGGGTGTATGTGTAGATAGGACAAGGTTAAGGTTGCCCTAGTTGCTCAATTTCTTTTCTATGTTGGAGACAATTTTCTTCCTTAGCTGGTACTAGGTTTTGGGTTCTCTTTAGGCTTTTAGCATGTTGATTGATGGGTGTACTTCTAGAGTACATGTAACTTCCACGGATCTAAGGAGATCTCCAGATCATCCATCCCGATCGAGTGGATCTTTCCTAGGTGTTACAGTCTCTACTTAAAGATAACCATAGATAATACTTTAGCAATTTTGCTTAACGGATTAATTGGTCAAGTGTGTGACTTACACTCATCATTCATCATTATTATTGTTTATTGAAATTATTAAATCTAACCTAGCAAAAGACACAAAGATGAAGGAAATGACAAAGAAAGAAATTAATGTTTTATTTACAAGTTTTTGAAGAATAGAATGACCTTGCCCTTAGTCGAGCTCAGTCGAGTTTCTTACTTCCCTCCCCAGATAATGGGGTATACCTGTAGGATGGTTGTAGAAGCCTGCCCCTGGCGTCGGGTACTCAGGTGTTGGGGTAGGCACATCTTGTTGTTTTTCCTTTGCTTTGTGCCCAGCCATTGCCTTGTCAAGGTCACAATTGGACTTGTCTTGGCTCGATTGCTCCGATGTGCCCTTGGTGACTTGGTGTCATTGCGAGGGTTCGATTGGACTAATGCTTTTCTCCATCTCTCCTTGGTTGATGTAGCTATGAGTGCTCTTAGTGGGCTATCTCTATTAGATCTAGAGGCTTGGGCGGAGGCTTGATTCTAGCATGAACTAAGGAGGTTGGCATAGTAGGTTGATGGTAGCTTCCAGGTCATACCAGTCTTGATCGGCGTACTCGTCATTCACAGGCAGCTGGTTAGCATTTATCCCCATGAAGTCTTGAAACATCTGAGATTCTAGTCCTTCTTCATACCAGGGATTGGATTCGTACCATTCCTCAAAAGGTTCTTCATTGTATGGCGTTGGAGAGGATCTTCCTTCACTTAGCTCTAGTGTAGTTGGTTCCCATTCTATTTCGGAGTCTATCCAATGATTGGCCCTGATGGTGATTACCTTGCCTTAGTGTTTAAACTTAAGGATTTGATGTATAGGGGATGCTAGAGTGTCAACTTTGGCAAGCTAGAATCTTCCCAGGATTAATGACTGGGCTAGGTCTTCTTCCATTATTATAGCTGTGGTGGCAGTGATGAGGGGACCTATAGTGACATCCAGCTGAATTGTCTTGATTACTTCCCTTCAATTGTTGTCATAGGCTATACAAGGGAAGTGATGCTTAGTAATTTCAGCTTCTTCAATGCCCAAGGACTTCAAGATGGATAGGGAGCAGAAGCTTTTGCTGGTGTCAGTGTCAACGAGTATCCCATGGAGTAAACAGCCGTTGATGTGGGCATTGATGATTAATGGGTGTGATTGTTCCTCAGGCGAAGGCAGCTCTACATCTTGGAAGACGATGTTCACTCCTTCAAACTTCGTGATGATTTCCCTTGTTAGTTTGAAGTGGTCATGGCCACCAACTTCCTCCTCATCTTATTGGTTGTCCCAGGGTTCATTGTTGTCTTCTGTTTCCCAACCTAGGGTGTCTTTCCAAGGCTCATCTGCATCCTCCTCTATCCATATCCCTAGTTAGGGCATTGTTGGTGCATCGTGCTCCTCCTCCTCAGCACTTGGTAGCTCTAGGTCAAGGCTTGCTTACACACGCGGGATGAACATTGGTTGTGCGTTTTCAGCCTCCATATGGGCTACTACATGATTGGGCATGGGGCCTTGATGGATCTACATCTCATGTCACTATCCTCGACCCGCCTTTAGTCTCTCCTTTAGCTGAGTCCACTTGATTTCCCCTTGGTCATTCAACCCATATTTTTTGTCTTTGACTGTATAACACTCCTCAAAAGTATGACCATTCTTCTGATGGTTCAGACAATACTTGGATAGATCAGCATCTGAAGCATTTGAGGTTGGTGCCAGAGGTTGTACATCTCTACTCTCCATTAATATTCTGAAAACGTCTTGGAGTGGCTCCGGGAGTGCTAGGTAGTCTCGCCTCTTGGGCCCATGGTGTTGAGGTGGAGGGACCGTGTTGTAGCTCCTTTGCCTCTATGGTGGCCCCTGTTGGGCATACACTTGATAGTTCGGAGGCTGTTGCTATTGATACTACTATTGGGGATGCTGCTGTTGGAATGGTGGCTGATACTACATGTGCTGCCCTTGACACTGGACTAGCGGTCCCTAGTATGGTTGATGCTGATGTTGTGTAGTGACCAGAGTCATGTTGCCTATGGTGCCTTCGTATATGTAGCCTAAGGTATTCATCTTGCCTCTTTCTTTAGACTCCAGATATGATAGGTCCTTTCTAATGCAAAGGACCCTTGTAGCTTTGTCATATAGCTGGAAATATGTCTGGAAATCGCCCATCAGTAGACCTACTTTGAGTGTGCTAGTTGTGTTCTAGGCAAGGACTTCGACAGCTTGGTCTTTAGGGATACGACATTCTTATCGAGGTGCCATGTCCCTCCATCCGCTGGTGTACGTGGTGAAGTCTTCGTCCGGCCTCATCTTCTCAACTAAGAGGTCCACAGTGGAGGGCTTATGTTGGATGCGGTGTATGTACTATTGTAAAAATGTTTCGAACACAATTTTGAAGACGTTGAGGTCATATGCTGTGAGTGTGTTGAACCACCTCAGTGTTTCTCCTTCCAAGCTCTTGAAGAAAAAGTATATTGTGAGCCCATTATCATGTTGATAAGGCAGGGAGTCCATGGTAAAGGTGGCTAAGTGACTCTGTGGATTGCCTGTCCCATCGTACTTATGTGTCTTGGGCAACTTAAATCCGTGCAATAGCATGAAGTGTGGAAACATTGACGTGTTAAAGCTGATCAATGCCCTTGAAGTGACCCCTGATTCTACCAATGCATCTGATATCATCTTCTTGATGTCTGCCCCTAGAGTGACTGACTGCCCCTGGCCCTGGTACCCTTAGAATTGTTGAAACTGTTGTTGTTGAGGAGTACCATATAGGGGAAGAAAGGTGGGTTGAGCCAGTGTTGGTGTTGGCTAGGTTGCCCCTAGATAAGGATGTGAGTGGTCACTTAGTGGGGATTGGGTAGTATGTTGCATAGAAGAAGGATAGATTGGGATAGTATGTTGAGTGGGAGATCGTGTTATTGGGCCATAGATAGGGAAATTGACAGTTGTGCTCAGTGGCACTGTATATGTATTTCCCACAAAAAGATGTGGCTAATGGGCCTTGGTGATATAGGATGGAAAGCCCATGGTTATTTGGAGCTTGTGGGCTTGAGGGGCTACAGCCATGGACTGATGAACTTGGTTGGAGGTTCTTATAGGAAATTGATGTGAATTGATAGATGGTAGAACACTCCAAGGTTGTGAATAGTTCATCTCTTCCCCTCCTCTTCTCTCAATGGACTAGACCTCATGTAGGGTTGACGAGTTGAACTAGAACCCAGGCTGGCCCATGGAACTGTTTGCATGACCCACAGAGATCGAAGTGCCTAGCATGTTGGAGAAGTTGGAATAGTGTGCCTCTGATGTCATGGCCTTCTCTTGTTGATCTTCTTTGCAAGATTATTACAAGTTTTGACTAGAGTAGCAAGAGATTACAGACTCTATAAACTATGCCTTATTACAACTATCTAAGAAGGATGAGAAAATACAAACTTTAATGTAATAAAAAAAATGTTTACAAGTTGTTTAATAGAGAAAATGTAGACCTAGGACATTGTTTGAAGATCCTTGTAACCTTTTATTGCATTCAAACACAAACCACCTTGCAGGAAAGTCAACCAGAGCATTGTCTGCTTTATGTCGTCGATATTGGCAGCGTCAGAACTCGTCACCTCTGAGATAGGTGGTAGACAGTGGTGCAGCTCAGATAGGCGCCACGATTTCCTATCCGTTCCAGTAGCCAAAATCTATCGCTGACAAATCCCTAAAACAGTATTATCTATGCAAACAACTTTTAGATCACAACGTGAATTTTACTTCATGAAATAATTAATTAATAGATTAATTAATTCCTATGTTCACACAACTTGTTGGGTTCCTATAGCAAAGGGGTGTGGCTTTTCCTCTGGGAAACTAGGGCTACACTCAACGGGTTTGTTTCTTCTGCGATACCACCCTTAGATCTTTGGGAGATCCATAATGGAGGCCTAAGTTGTGGGTTTGTCTCTCTATAGAGGGGCCCACAACCCAGAATTCTATCCTTAGGGTCGGCCCTAGCAAACTAAAAAACAGTAAATAAACATAAAAAAATAAAGTATGAAGCCTTTACTAAGGTTTATTATTGACTTAGGGAGAAGAGAGGAGTCAAAAATAACGCATTAGAATACCTTAAGTTATCAATCTAGCAATAGCAACCAAAAAGGACATGAGAGAGTGACTTGTGTTGACCCGGTTCACCTAATTCAATTGTTCTTAACTAGAAAGTAGCTTTTCTTAAGGAGCTTCTAACTTTATTCTAAAACAAATAGTTTTCACCCCATTGGTGGACGGAAAACATACCTAAAATCCGTGAAAAAACTAAAAGACAGGTGGACAGGATATTATTTGATTTTATTTTGCTATTGCAGGCCTAAATAAAACCAACACAGACAGGAAAAGACTGAAGACCTACAGAAAAATAGTCTACAAATATAGTCACCTATTACAACAATGCCGATATATGTCGCTCGCTGAAGAGGTAGTGAGATATGACGCCTGTGAGATAGGCGACTGAATTTACAAGAAGATTTTTGCTATATAAAAGCCAAATAAAGATCTGGATACCATGAAAGTCCTAAAGGCACGACTTTCCAAATCTAAAACAACATCTAGATTTAGAAATAAATGAAAATAAATAAGAATGAAGGGAAGAAAATACTTACAATGCACGGAGGGTTGGCTCAAACCAGTCCCAATTTCTATGGATGGATTTTTGAGGGTTGATGTAGAGTTGTCATGGTGTCCACTCACTTTGATAACTCTTTGTGATTGCCACTTGTTTTTCGTTGATGAGGTTGGCTGACAAGATTCCTACGAGAGATGAGTTGATTTATTGATGCAGGTTCTCACTTCACTGGATCGACAACAAGGTGTCGTCCAGTAGCTTAATCATGCTTGTGTAGTATTCCTTCCCTTCAAAACAAACAAGAAAAACAAATGCCAATTAGACTAGGTGTAGTAAATAGAATGAGAAAAAGAAATAAACAACATGAATGGACATCGAAGGAATGGGCATACTCACGACATATGATAAGGTATTAAAATGGTTCGACATCCTCACGACATATGATCTCTATGACTTCAAGACAGTGGAGGAGAAATTCCTAACCAATACAGTCACTGTGTGCCCCACAAGCCCACAATTGGAGATCTCATTATAGAAAAGATGAAGCCAAATGAGGACTTCATCACCTATGCAAGCTGGTGGAGAGACATGGTAGCCAAAGCTGAATGCTACATCCCAGAAAGTTAGGCTGTCGAAATCATAGCCAAAAATACTATCGAGGCACTCAAGACAGGCCTACATATGGAAGACTTCCACACGTACCCCCAACTATACCAACGTGCTGCCAAAATCCTTCACAACAAGGATGACTTATCTTTCCTAGAGTTCGAAGGAAAAGGCAAGAAGAAGGCCACCAAACACACTGTAGAGGCAATCACAAAGGGCTTAGTGCAGATTTCAATGCAACAAGTTCAAAAAAGACATAAGGACTGTCAACATCAGCCTGGACACAAAGGACAGTATCAAGAACCTCTGACCCAATGCCAGCAACAGTATCAAAAACCCCCGTAGCCTAAGCCATATTAGTATCAAAGGCTCCAATGCAACACCAACCACAATGCCCATAGCCTCAGCAATGATAGTATTAGCAGCCTCTAGCCTACCCCATGTATATGCAACAAGTGCAACCCAACAACTAGTACCAAGGGCAGCAACAAGGGCAACATCAGGGGCCAAGGAACTACCACAAAGTCCCCCCACCATAGATCTACAAAGGGCAAGGCGACAACACTATCCGCCACTCCCTAAAGCACTCAATGACGTGTTAAGGATGCTAGTCGAAAGCGGAGATTTGCAACTCCCGATGCCCAGGCCAAATGCTCCCAACACTGATATGTCTAAGTATTGTCCATACCTTCATAGGAATGGGTATACTTTGAAGGAGTGCTTTGTGGTGAAGGACAAAATATGACTTAAATGGCATGAGAGAGATCATGTGGCCTGTTCTTAGAGAAAGATTGAAGATGACTCAGGCAAAACAGTCCAAGATGCAAATACATCAGAATCCCAAGCCAAACCACACAATAGCTCATGTGAGCGCTGAAGACAGACGGCCCACAGCTCAAGCCGAATTAGTAACCTTTCAGCGCATGCAGACAAACCTTGATTTGGGAACACCTGATGCTAAAGGACAGGAGTCTGATGAGCCAACAACGCCAATCCAGGAAGTCCCATCTGATGAAGAATGAGAGGTTCAAATAGATGACACATGAGACCCTTAGTCGGACAAGCTCGTTGGTGATACTGACTTTCTCGATCACCTCGACACTCTCCCCAATGGTGAGCAATAGTTGCCTGACAATTTAGATCATGGAGACTCCCTGTACCAACTAGAGAAATCATCGTAGGCTTTGAGCAAAGGAACATCATCTTCAAAGATATAGAATTGCTACCACCGGAAGAGCACTCTCGCTCATTGATCATCTCTATAATGGTCAATGACTACCCCATGATAAGAGTGCTCATCAATACAGGTACTAGTTGGAGTGTCTGTTCCATATCTACTCTTGACTACTTGGGCATCGAGGAAGACCAAATCACCGAACATCGTTTCGCCTGTGCAGAGTATGATAGAAGTCTAAGGGAGGTGATTAGTACCAACCAACTGAACATCACCATTGGTCCCCTCACTAGCACTACCACAGTTGTCATCATGGAACGGGACCTGGTTGAGCCCCTAATTCTAAGGAGGTCTTGGCTGGCAGAAATCCAAGTTGTTGCCTCTTCGGTACATCAGCTTCTCAAGTTTAAACATCAGGAGAGGGTAATCACCATCCAGGTCGATCATAATGAGGATGAAGGAACAATTTGGGCACCAGCTCCACTAAAGTTTGATAATGAAAGACCACCCTCAAAAGCATCCGATGGATGGCTGATAGGAGGATGGATAGATGACAGCTGTTGGCATGAACAAACACCAAACTTTCAAGGGTTCTAAGATGGGATAGGTAGAAGCTCCACACAAGGATGCATCCAGCAACCCTATGCAAACCCCACACAGTAAAGCCCATCACTCCTTCACCATGGACAAGCTAGAAGCCACAAGCAGTCTCTATTAAGAAGGCCAACATCACTGATCAAGTCTACTCAGGCCAATGAGGCATACCGGCAAGCACCTATCACCAGAACAAGCTAGGTTTCAAATCAAGTGGCACCACCTCTAGTTACCACAGAAAGAGTCTTACCTCCCTCATGTTGAGAATTCGACATCCCTAGGAGAATGGAGGGAGAATTCGACCTTCTGGAGCAGTTGAGGAAGACGCAGGCAAGGATATCCATCTACGAGCTAATCAAAGCCTCCGAGCGACATCGAGACATCATAATGGAAGTCCTCAAGAAAGCCCAAGTACCAAAAGACATGCCTGCAGAGTCACTGGCGGCTATCGCCGTTGCAACCTTTATAGAGTCCACCTTGTTCTTCACGGACTCTGAGCTAGCACCTCTCAAGAAGAGGACTTTTCCCTTAAGTATTATTGTCAGAATAATTGGTTACAAACTCTCTGGTGTACTAGTGGACACAAGGGCCACCCTGAATATATGCTCCCTGGAAACTTTTAATCTAATTGGACTTAAGGAATACCAGCTATGCCCAACAGTCCTAACAGTATCAGAGTACAATAACAAAAAGAAAAGGGCACAAGGCAGGATTAATGTCAAGGGCGCCATTGGCTCGATAGAGATAGATACTGAACTAATAATAGTTGATGCACCTATCTCCTATTGACTCATCCTAGGGCACCAATGGTTCAAAGAAATGAAGGTAGTCACCTCCCTGTGCCACCAATGCATAAAGTTCCTCATCAAAGGAAGATAATCAAAGTCATGGGAGATAAACCAATTAAGGCTGAGGCACACCTTGTTGTAGTCCCAACCACCACACTGCCATTAGCACTTGCTCCCCCAGGAGAAGATTCATCGATCGTGGCTGTAAAAAATGTGAAACAAATCTTCATCCCTTGAAGCTTGGACACGACCTCCTATCTTTTCCCAGAATACATGAGAAGACTATGCGAACTCCTCCTATGCATAGGCTATAGGCTAGGAAAAGGACTAGGATGTCAAGAGTAAGGAATGGTGATGTAGACACCCTGATTTTGTAGCCATTTATCAGTGGACCTCTCTGGAATGATGCTCTGGTTGCGATAAGCTAAACCTAACCCCTAAAACCAGTTTTACACCTTAAAATAGCCCTGTAACCCATTTCACATCATAAACCCACCAAAATACCTCAAGTCTATCCACCAAACCATAAACCTCCACCAAACCCAAAGATAAACCCAAACCCAAAACCCTAATTTCATCTAAAACCTTAGTAAACCAACCAATACTCCAAACCAAGCCTAAACCTTAAGCCTAAGCCCTCAAGCCCAAACACAAATCCAACTAACCCCCAGCATCCATTTCAAAAAACCAAAACCCATCCAATGGCTCCCACTAGACCCTAACAATATTAGGCCTACCTTTTTCAAGTACACATGGGAGGGGGAAGATAAACCAACTTCCAACCCGTCCTCCTCTCTTTCACCACATCTCCTGTATACATGGCTCTGTACGTATTTCTGTTATGGATTTGTTGTAGAGAGCTCTAGAAGATCATGGTTGTAACAACTTGATTCCCCTTGTAACAACCTTCATTCTTCTCTATATGTCTCTCTCCTATGTGTCTTAGAGGGTGAGGAATGTGTCTTTCCAGTGGCATGTAAACACAGCCTCTTCCCTTGTCACCCATCCTCCAACAACCCTTCTCCTTCCCAAAGAACCACATCTTCGTCCTCCCATTTGTCCGAACCCAACACGAACCAGCAAGCTTGCATCCTCTCTTCCACCAGCCCCACCTCCCTATCATGGTCAAGACCCCACACCATAGTGGCCTCCATCCTTCCTCCAGTCTAAACCCTCCTCTTCATCGAAGCCCATGCAGCCATAGAGAGAGAGAGGGAGAACATGTAGAGAAAACTCAGCCACCTCCTCCAGCCCCCCTCTTCCTTCCAACTAAAGCCTTCCACTTCACCTAGCAACTACCACCCAAGAGAATCCCAATAGCAGTTGGGCTCCGTTCTCCCTCAAGCCACCATCCTCCTCCACGTCCAAGGACCATGCAACCATGAGGAGAGAGAGGAAGAGAACGTAGAGAGCCCAACCCTACTAGCCGTCCACACCTCCTTTAGCCTCCCTCTTTTCCCCCAGTCAACAACCCTTCTCAGCCCTTCTTCCTCTAGCCATCCAGCCTACACCATCTTGAACACATAAGAGAGAGAACAAAGAACATAGAGAGAGAGAGAGAGGGAGTCACACCTGAGAGAACCCAACGCAACTTTCGACCATCCGCCCTCTCTTCTACGCTCCTCGGCCTCTATCGGCATTCTCTAGGCTTCCTCCTAGTCGTCTGAGTTCCCCTTGACCTTCATGCACCTCCAACCACATTCTGGCCTCCTCCTGGTCAATCCCAGCCACCCATCACCACTACACCTCCTATCCAAACGTCCACAAGTTCGACTAGCTTGCATAAAGCAATTCAATCCCTGTTTAGCCCAACAAACGTCACCACTACATTTGTCAACTAAGCATCTCCCGACCTCAAGCATCCCCTGCTGAGCACCTCATAGTCACCGAGCATCACCCATTGGAGACCCAACCACTAGGAGGGACAGCTGCACCACAGGTTAGCCACTTCTCCTGTGATTTATCTCTTATTGTCTTTCCTCATTTGCATTACCTTTTCTTTAGCCTATCTCTTGTAAGAATTATTTGTGAATGCTCATATCCATCCATTCATGCATCCATGTGGTGTTGTCCTTGCCATTTTCCCTCCCTTGCATTGCATTTCTAGCATATTTCTTGTATGAATATTTAGCCCTTGCTTGTTATACATCCATTCATGCATCCGTGTGGTGTTGTCCTTACTGTGTTTCCCTCCTTTGCATTGCACTTTAGTGTATTTTCTTATATGGATTATCGCTGCTTGCCCATCTTTCTTCAACCATGCATCCATGCAATTGCATCACACATGTGTAGCTAGCGATGGGTCCGAACAACAAGCTTAGGCCCAACGGCGAATGAGCTTGCTTGTGTCCCTCATTGGCACGTCATCACTATCCACTCTCTTCTCCATGTTCTCCCGGACATCCACTTGATGCTCCTTGCCACCTAAATGGTAGATTGAGCTCGTGGTTTCCAGTGAGGAGCAAGAAGGATGGTGGAAGGCCGACATAGCATACATGCATGTCCATTTTAGCATCCATATATGTTCATCAGACTCCCCTCTTGCTTCCTATGCATTCACATCATGATTTAAGTGATTGTGTTGTGATCTAGTGCAATGAGAAGCCGTTGGTCTGTTCTGTAACATTGATAGAGACTCCCAATGGTGCCTTTAGATGGCAAATCATACAGATGTATGTTTCTAGTGACTCTAAGTGGCATCTCAAGATGGCAAGACTCTCCGATTCAAAATAGACTAGTTAAGTTGAGCACCTTGATTCATTCTGTTCTAATTTTATTTCGTGATGCTACATGTTTATCCACTGTTATCTACACCTGCATGGATTTATCAACATTGCATCTCTTTCCTTTACAATGTCTAGCATTATGCATTCATACATGATGCAATGATGTTTACTATGTCGGGATCTTTTGATCGATGATGCAGAACCCACATAGCATAACTGAGTTCAAGCCACATTAATTCCTGACCCATCATATCATTCAAGCATGGCATCTTGCATCCGTCCTTAGGGTGCACACTATTTTGGCATCATTTGCCTACATTTGGTCACATTTGCGAGCAAACTAGCCAAGACCGAATTTCGGGTGCATAGGGGTGCCTAACACCTTCTTCTTGTGTAACAGGAGTCCTTACCCTTTCTTTGGTCTACAATGACCAAAATATTGCATCCATTGACACGAATTCTCATATCATGCATCTATTTCTTTGGTTTTATTGATTATTTCTTATTTTGATTTTCCTTGTCTTTCCGATTTAAAAGATTAGGTAGTGACTCCATTTTTTTTTGTTTCCTTATCCTTCTTGGCTTTATTTTGGTGTTTTCGAGTCAATGTATCCTTCCTTGAATTCACCATATTCACCGTGACCTTATCAATTTCTCGTGCGTCCCTTCACAAGAGGAAGCTTCAATTCTGGCATGGTCACAAGTGGATGTGGTCGAGACACCAAGCATAACAGAACAAGACTGGGATATCCTTGGTTCCTATCGAAGGATCTCACCAAGCCATTGACTTGGTCTCTGTCAAACCACTTCCTGACAATTGGGCTTTTGTTCAAGGACAGCCTCACCCTGAAGGAGATTACTGACCTAGTAGCGCCTGTCCAGCCAGCCATCAAAGCTTCTGATCTCTCTCTCAATCCTCTAGAAGTTTCCCGGCTCTCTCCAAAAGAAACCTCCAACAATGCTCTCCCAACATTCAACAATCCTCCTAGCTCTCAAAAGCCTCCCCCACCTCTGGACATTGTAGCTAGTAATCCATCTGAAGTGCCCATAGAGGATGCAGGATCAGAAGACATTGACACCCTCGACCTCTGTGACCTTACTACTCGCTTCTACAATTTGTGGCCTTGCCCCTCTGAGCAAGAAGGGGCCAGGGCCATCAACTGAGTCAATGGTGAAGTACCTCCGATGACAAACCTAGGGACACTCCCCTTAACCTTGTAAATAATTTCTTTCCTGATTTTAATTCTTGCCTTTTTGTGACCATGCTGGTGGAACCCCTGGGCACGATTCACCAAACCTTACTCCAGTGTGCGGAAACACACTGGGAGGTCCGATACAGTCACGGCGAAAATGGTGAATCCGGAGGAAGAGACAAGACTCGGAAACACCAAAGGGAAAAACAAAAGGATAAGGAAAGGAGTCGCCACCTAGTCTT
>JAMKQA010063068.1:0-11674 GCA_024699735.1 Posidonia australis
CCCCCCCCCCCCCCCCCCCCCCCCCCCCCCCCCCATTACGAGCTCAACATACAAAGTAAAAAACCAAAGAGTGAGACAATCCACAAATTTACTGTGATTACCCAATAATTATATTTACAATTACTGGTAATCAAATCTCACTTCACAATTATCACGAATACAGCCAAATGGAAATTAATTTCCCCAAAATATAACTTAAAATACACCGAATTTTGAATTGGCAGGCTACGCTAGCCATGCGTGCTATTCATTCGTGCATGCTATGCATGCCTATGATGCACACTCATAATTCATGCTTACTACATGTGTCTGCCATATTTGCCTGGACCATACAGACTAGATGTTACACCTAAGGAAAGCTTCAACTGGGAACTCTCACATGAATCTACCTCAATTGCGGATACTTACACTTGGATTCCCAAGGTAAGCCTCAATCAGAGACTCTCTCATGTGAAGCTACCTCAACTGTAGACACTTACAATTAGAACTTCAATCATAAGCTCCCAATAGACAGACAAAAGTCGACAATGACAAGCATCCTTACTTGGAGCACTACATCAATGACATTAGAGGAAAACTTTCAGAAAATCTCCAAGCTTCGCCCCAATGGGAACTCTTTGTTGACTTCAAAAGATTTTTTTTTACAAGTGGGCCTATCATCCAAGGTGGCCCAATAAAGTTCACTAAAGACACTACTCCAAGTTCAAAGCTCGCTATTGGCCCAAGAGTAAAGAGTGGAGGCACATTATGTATGTGGGATACTTTCCTTCCCTATATGTATCAAGTGTCATCTTATCGTCAAGATTTGAAAGAAAAAAAGAAAGACTTGGATAAAGTTTTAAAAATTCAAATATGTTGATATGCCACTTCACATTTGAAGTGGTTGAGGAAAGATAATCCGATCCTATTGAAGTAAATTTAGGAATTGAGGTGTGCCATCTCTATATAAAGAGGAGAGATGCATCAAAGAAAGATATATACACATCCAAAGAGAGAGACCTAGAAGTATCTACACCCATATAGAGATAAGCGCATACATCCACAAGAAACAAAGGAAACGCAAGGTGAGGAGAGAAGGTGGAAGTCATTCAAGGAGTTCCACGATGCTCGATCGTGCACTTGCATCAATCCACATTCAAGGAAAAGATAATGAGGAGAACATTTTTCGACACGTAAGGTCTCTCTCCTTTCCTTTCAAGATTACCCTACTATTGGATAGTATATGTATCAATCTTAAGTATATGATTGTTGACAAAATAATAATCATGCTCCTTATATAACAAACATTACCATACATTTTTGCATATTAGGCAATTGAATTGGAGCATGATGCATAGCTTTGATACATGATTCAACACATGTATGATTCAGCATGTGCTTGTTTGGCACATGCATGGTCAGTACATGAGTGCATGTTCAACATGTTTATGGCCTCATATGAGGCGAAAGATTTATGAATCAAAAGAGGCTGTCAAAGCCTCAACCTTTTACATGATTCACCACCATGACATGGAGAAATGGTCACCATTTGACTTAGTCAAGGGGTTAGGAGAAATGTCTGTTATCTTCTCTTACGACGACACATGCACTTGATGTAAGGGAGAATGTACTCAAACTTTAACTCTCACACTACTAGAAAAACTCAAAATTGCAAGGACAGTTGTCCTTGCAATGTCCTCGCGAGATTCTCGTTAAAGCTATTTGCGACGATTTTCTAAGGATATTTTCCTTGCAGTATAGATCGTTATTAAATCAATTTTGTAAGGAAAATTTCTCACAATGTGCACGTTAATTATATTGTGTGAGGATCTAAGGAGGACATTTGTTCTCACAATATCTTCGCAAAATGTGCATGTGTTATCTTCACAAAATCTTATTTACAACACAAAAAGAAACCATTTCGCGAGGACTTTTCCTTGTAATATATTAAAAAAATCGAGATTTACAAGGACTTAACGAGGAAAAGTTCTCGCGAAGTTCTTGCAAGTTACAAAAAATATAAAAATAAAATAAAATATCAATTTTGATATGAATACACAATAAGTAGTGCTAATATTAGACCAGTGTATTATTTGGCTCTTACGAGTGCTATCAACAGCTCCTCCATCAAACTAATTTACAAGAACTAACAAACGTAGTATCATAGAAACTCAAAACTTAAAAACATTTTGAAGATAAAGCGGTTTTACTACACCATCATGCCATGCACAAGAAGCCTGATTTATGCTTGAAACTGCAGGTGAAAGGCTTGAAGAATGATGTACCCCGCCTTGAATTAGCTTGGAAGGTCCTCCTAAGCATGACATGGTTGATATTGGATGACAAGTCCATGGTCCCCTCGTAATGTGGATTGGATGGCAGTCGAAATTTTTTTTAAAAAAGAAGGAAGAAGATGAAAGTCCATGCCACGAAGGAGCTGCCGGAAGGACATGCGATCTAGCACCGACACGTTTGGGAGGAGAACATTGGGAGGGCGTTGCCGAGTTCTAAAGAAAGATTAAAAAAAAAGGGCAATATTACACTTCATGCATAACAAGTAAAACCCCCTAATACTACTGAGTTAAATGTCCCACTTCACATGCTAAATAAATTGCGTCATTCACATCTAACGTTTTAATGACCAGAGTTTATATAATATATAAGAGGAAAATTTTAACCTGCACTCCTGACTACATGTGAATTATAATTAAAAAAAAAAAGAAGGGAAACGGACTTGTGTATGTGAGAGAACCGTACGGAGGTGACCCGTCGGGTCCATAGTACAACATAAAATCTCCCATATATAATAAGTATATTAAAATTGGGTTACATTTGAGAAGCTTTTGACTATAATTTTAGTAGATGTTGTGCCATTACTGCAGAAATCATCTACTGGAGGAGGAAGAGTGCTGCCTGATCGCCGTTGCAGATTACTAGAAATAATTTGTGCGTACTCTACTCCTTTAGAGCATAACAAGCAAGGACAAGTTTATTACAGTCTAACACGTGAGTTTCATCAAGTATCACAAGTTTAAAGAAGCACTTAACAGAATGGAGGGGTTCACGGACTAGGATGGCACAAAGGCATCTTCTTTACTGTTTATGATCCAATAGCATTAGGTAACTTTGATAAAGCCTACTTTAGTAGCAATTGATATTCTGATACTAGTTATCGATAACATCGTTGTCAATTAACATATAGAAGCCCTTTACGCATCTTCAGAGAAGCTTAAAAATCAAACAACTGTTTTTTCCAACAGAATATCAAAAGATAATATCCTTTTTGTGGGCTCACAGGGGTTCCATTATTTTGCAAGAATCAGGTATAACCTGGCGTATCCTTTACGTATCTTCTGAGAAGTTGTCAAACCAATGAAAAGATATACCTGGTGTATGCTGAAATTATCTCGTCTTTACAGAAACTGTCTTCTTGGCTACACAAACCTAATATCCAAGTAAATTATACAGATAAATGTTTTGCATAAAAAGTAATTACTTATTGGTTTTGCTGTGCCACACAAAGCTAGATAGATGCTATACAAAATAAAAAACACAAAATATCCAAGTAAATTATACAGATACATGTTTTGCATTAAAAGATAATTACTAAATGGTTTTGCAGTGCCACACAAACCGGGACAGTCACCCACACAAAGCTAGATTGCTAAAGGCACAAAAAATGGTCCCAACGGAGTTCAAAGGATACCGGAATCTTTGGGTATTCTCAAACCACCAAGTGACATATTAGTCCCCCCTATTAATTCCAAACACAGAAGTTACTTCCTTCCCACATGTATTTTACTTATCCATTATTATGTAATATTAGGAACCAGAATAGGATAGTTGCTGATGAGGAGCGCAAGTGAAGTGTGCGGATTGGGTGTACGGTTTGCCCACGTGTGAATGTGGAATTATGTAATTATAATCTAGATAATGGTTATGGGATTATATGACAAGCTTGACTTGTAATGTATTTCCCTTAATTGTATCTAGATTTGTCACTGGTTTCCTCTTCTATGTGGTAATTTGGTGTTTTGTAATCCTATGTGTTTGTAGGACACAAACACAGGTTGAAGTTAACTAAAGTACAGTGCATCACAGTATTCACTGCCGTTTACTTTGCTCACATTACATTTTCAACTTTACACCATACTGCTCCACTACTCCGGTGTGATTCGTAGCCATTGTCAACGGTAAACCGTGAACGAACGGTTGACCATAAATAAGGAAGAAAAGGCAAGGAGAGGAGCATAGTGGAACTTAAAAGTGAAGAAGGAGAGACTAAGTGCTCAATGTGTGTGCGTCGGCGACTGCGAAGGAGGAGGAGCTCCCTCGAGACTGATGTGATCAACGGAGTCCACTGTGTACGCGATTCATCTCCATTTTCTTCTCGATTTGCGTGTCTATCTTTTTCCCCACTAACAAGTCCCTTCTTTCCCTTCTCTCTTTTCCTCCACGTGGCCTTTCTTTCCTTCTTTTCCTTTTCCTCCCATTCATGAGCCCGAGTCCTACTTGACTTGACCTACCCGTCTCGTCTCCTCATTTAGCTCTGAGGAAGGCTGCCAAGGTTAGCATGATTTGAGGGTGGCAACAGGCGTGGGCGAAGGAGATAAAGCGGGAGGTGATGGCATGGAGGAGAGCCAAGAAAGAGGAATCCTGTGGAGTGAACTAAATAGTGAGCGGTGAGGGAGATTTGAGAGCTGAGGCTGGTGGAGTTGTGGATTGCTGCGTTGGAGCTTGCCAGAGGTCGAGGGACACGCGAAGGGTGACTGGAGCTCGCCGGAGATCCAGAGGTACGTGCCTAGTCCTCTTCCCTTGTTTGTTTCTTGTTTTGGGCAAGGGATTAAACATACATAAAAGCATGCAAAAATGTGAGAAAAACATGAATTGTGCGAGGGAATGAATGTATTGCATGTATGTGAAGAGATCGAGCAATTTTCATGTGGTTTTGTTTGGTTTTTGGGTTGAATTACATGGACTGTGTTTTAAGGTTGAATTCTGAGCATGATGTCCTTGATAATTTATATCTTGATGCATGTTTATTGGAATCTAGTTTTGTTTGAGCGGTTTTGAAGTGGGCTTGAGAGTGTACACCTCACATTTATCTTGCAATTTTATGTAGTTGGATTCTTGGTAGAGTGGCCAGATGAATGCAGGGATTTAGAAACTCTATTTTTGAATTCAGCCTGCTGTGCCTCACACGCATATAACATGCATGGGTTGGCTAGGCTTGGAAGGGTTGGTTGTGATTTCATGAGTAAAACCCATGTAAAATGATTGCCTGTGCATGAAAAATAGAATTGTATGCTCACATGTTGTTTCCTGGGATTTTACGATGAATATCATGTTTTATTGTATATGAAATGAATTTATTGGAAATGAAGTAGAAATTCATGCCATAAATGTGTTTTAATTCCTCTAAGATGTGTATATTATTGCTCTATTTTTGCCTAAAGTGTTTGGGATTGGTTTTATGGATTTTTTGTGAGATTGTGGCTAGCAATGCATAAGCCCTGCTTTAAACCTGAAAGAAATTCTTAGGTTGTGGATGGCTTGCGTAGGTGGCCTACACGGGTTGACTAGGGAATTTTTGTGATATTTTTAGTGATTGTTTTGAGAATAAATCATGATTAGATATTGATGACAATGCATAAAATGTGTTTTGAGCATGGGACCCATGTAAATGAATGGATTTTTATGATTTTGGGCATGAGTCCTATGAATATGCATTATGGATTTAAAGGAATAATGTTTCCTGAAATGAAAAGGTTTTGAAAAGTGGTTTTGAGGAAAAGTCGCTTGTGTTTGAAAAATGAATTGATAATTATTTTGGATCCATGGGGGTTGGTGTCGGCAACTTGGTATAGAACCAGTTGTCAGATGTGGCTGTGGTTGCTGAGGTTTGGGGCGATTGAGAGAGACTTGATTACCTCGTTTGACACTGTGTAGACTAGGCCTAGGTATATGAACCTAAGTGTTCGGATCACCGATAATGTAGACTGGGCCTAGGTATATGAACTTAGGTGTTCGGATTATCGATGAAACATCAGAAAAAGACATATCTTCATGCATATATAATGAAAATGAGAAATTGAGGCCTGTTGGCCAAAGCGGTATCCTTCTGCAGGGGAACTTCACCGCAGTACTATAGTAGGGTAGGGGCGAGACCTCACCGACTGCTTGTGTGCCTAGTTGCTTCTGATTAAGGTGACAATACTGAAAATTGAAATGAAATTTGAATATGGTTTTGAGTTAGAATCAAACTCTGAGTTTTGGCTTGTGGCTTTAGCCAGATTCTAGTTAGATTAAAATGATTTAAAAATGATGATTTAAACTAGTTGTTAGCCAATACTTGTGTGAGTTTTGAGCCTTGTGCGGCCTTATGTTTTAAACTGAAGATGGATGAAAAAATGGTTTCTTGAATGCATAAATGATTTGAAAAATGCATGAAATTTGAGAAAAGAAAATGATTGAAATGGTATAGTTTTGGAAATGAATTTCTATTACTTTTAGTTCAGGATTTGTAGTTTTCCCGAGGTTTGTGAAATGATTTTATAAAAATAGAGATTAGAGTTTTCTCATGGCTTTCCGTGGTTGGGCTCGTACTAGGTGACTTAGAGGTCACTCATGCGTATTTTGTTTCTTACTTGGTTTTCAGGTCATACGTAGCTGGAGTGTAGCCCGATCACTAGTCTTCGAGTTTAGAGCTACTAGCTGCACATTATTTTTGGGTAGGAGTTTTCCTCTATTATTTTAATGATTGTAATTATGATAATTAGGGATTGATACTATTTAGCTAATGTTCCCCGATTTAGGGCATTACAAGATGAGCTCCTTATGAGTTGCGGGACTAAGGTGAGAACCCGTATAGCATGTGCCAATGATGGGGGAGAGGGAGAGGCTAACAGTAGAAAACGGGAGCCAGTGGCTATAGTTGATACTTTGTCTAAGGCTAAATTTAAGTCTCTAGAAAAGGATTTAGGTGAAGAGATTGAGCATATCTTAGCATTTAATGTCGTCATACCTGGAGTGTGATAAGCAATGGTGTTTGGGTAGCAAACTGACAGCTTTTTAGAGGAAAGGATGGGAGAAGTCGTCTGTCCTCTAATAAGCAGTAGAGCCAAATCATCGACAATAACACCACAGGACATGGATTTAAATAAACAAGTAGTAAGTGGCCTAAACCCCTTATTACCATTCACCAAATCTAGATTAGTATAGTTAAGACAAACATTAATAATGGGCAAGGAATTGAAGTGTCAGAATGCTGACAGGTGTCAAGATTTGAATTCGTATTGCCTCAAGATATGCTCCCCACAAAATCTTTCTGACGCTTCATTAAGAGTGGATTATTCCAATAAGAACGGGATTTACTGATTAATAAATCAGGAGAAGAGTGATTAGATATTAATGTGTGGTGAGGACCCATAGTAAAAGGGTTAGTGTAACATCTGTGCCTGTTTTTCCATTTCATAAAAACCATGGAATTTCTTGTATTTGTGTGTGGTTTATTAATGGCGAATCCAGGTAGTGTTTGTTGGATGTGGTCTCTCCCTGTGTTTTGTGCCCCTGGTTTCTCCCTTGTGGTGTGATTTCTTTGGCTTGTGAGTCTGTTATCCAATTGGGACCCGTGTTTGTGGTAGACCCACTTGGGCTTGAGCTTGGATCCGATTAAGAGCCCAACTGTGCCCGTGACCTCTTTTCTCTATCTTCTCCACGCCCATGACCCATCTCCCCTACTCGTGAGGCCTAGCAGGGAGGGTTGCTCATTTCGTCCCTTCGACGGTAGGGTGGCTGGCAGCGGATCGGCGGAATCCATGGGGATGGCAGGCGACGGAGGCTTTAAAGGGAGGCGTGCGGCATGGGGGAGGAGCGGAGAAACCAGAGAGAGGGCGAGAGGGAGTGCGGAGGCTGAGGAAAGATCGTGTGCCAGAGGAGATCGCGCGAGTGTGGGGGAAGGCTAGTGTCGTGCATTGCCAGAGCTTGAGGACAGGCGAGGCTCGTCGAAGCCAGGTACGCGTCCCTCCTTCTGCTTACTTTCCTCGGTTGAGGCATGTTAGGTTAAAGGAGAAAATCATGGATAATCATGTTAAAATCATGCAAAAATGGGGAAATTGTTGAGAATGTGATGAATGGCATGTTCATGTTGATTCACGGGTGTTTTGTAAGATTTTCGTGGGTATTTTTGAAGCATGCTACAGTGACGTCGACTGAGTCTTGTGCCTTCGTGATTGTCCATAGAACAGCATGCTTAATGGATTCATGTTTTGATTGGGGGGTTTTGGAGTAGACTTGGTGGTCTACACCTCATGTTTTATTGGTAATTTTTGTGATATTTTTGATGGGTCCGCTCCTTACTCCCACTTTGGGGTGAAGAAACGGCGGAGGTTAGGGAGATTTCTGTAATCGCAGAAATTCAGTATGCCGAACTGGGTTCGGTATGCCGAAATGCTCCCAGGTGGTTCCCTGGACCCCTGATTCGGATGACCGAAGCATTTCGGTCGACCGAATCAGGGGGTTTCGGATGACCGGATGATTTCGATCGACTGTTCTAGCGGGGGACTGGTTTATTTGACGGGGATTTGGTATACCGAAATATTTTGGTCGACTGAATCAGGGATTTTCGGTCGACCGAGACCCAATTCGGTATGTCGAATCAAGACCCTGAGCCATTTTGGAAAATGTTTAGAAAAATGTTGATAAATATGGATAAATACATGATAAATGTATGGAATGCATGGAAATGACTTGTGAGTTGATGTATGTAAATATGTTATTTTTAATGGTGTTTTCCATGAGATATTGAAACATGGCTTATGTGTGTGAATGTGGACCCATGTGAGGGGTGATTGCATGGTACAATGACCATGAATGAATGTGTGGGCTTAAAGACCACAGGTAATGATTTGATGCATAATGCATGTGATTTGCAAAGAGTTTTATGAATGGAAAATGGTTTTGATAACTATTTTGAAAAGAGATATTGCATATGATTTTAAAGAAATTAATGGAATTGTAGGAAACACAATGAATCCAGGACTTGCCGACGAGGTAGTGAGACCTCTAGAGATGTTGGGGACGTGTCCTTGGTTGTGGTTGCCGAGTTTGCGATCCAGGGTAGGTGCCTCGAGACTGGTGGTACTGTAGGACCCAGGGTACGAGAGACCTGGACTACTCTTTGTGCCGGTGCTGGATGGGTTTGGGGTCAGAGTCCCCAGGTGCTCGGGCACCAGGGTGTCCAGAGGACGCACTCCGTGCTTGTACCAGTGATGTTACATTTTGAGGCTGCGGCCGGGGCGGTTGAACTCCAGCGCGGGGTGGTTCACCGCGGCACTGTAGTGTGGGTGTGGTGACATGGAATCCTCACCAGCTACTTGTGGCCAGGTCGATCGCATATGGCCAGGGTGATGCGACCAGTTTTGGAATGGAAAGTGTGGATTTGTGTGTGGACTAGTTCCTAGCTCGGATTTGTGATAAGTTGTGCTAATGGTTTTAAATGATGTTTTGGGTTAGGAAACTAGATGAAATGATTTACTTCTCCTGTGTTGAATATAAAGGTTTATGAACGAGCATGAGGTTTTGAAAGAAAAGAAAAGAAAGTTTGAAATGCCATTGTTTTCCAAGTTTTTCTAATCGAATATGTGGTTTTGGCAATGGTAGTTTTCTGGCAATGTTTTTCGTGGGTTTTAGCGCTGTTTTTGGGGCGCGTACTGGGTGACATTCCTGTTACTCACGCGTGTTTTCCTTGTCCCCTTTGTTCTAGGTGCTCGGGTGTAGGAGCAGTCTAGTCTGGTGCATCTTTTCGAGCCATGTTTGACGCACACAGGTCTGGGTGATTAGCTTTATTTATTTAATTCTGTCATTTAGATTATTTTAGCTGCTCTTGGGTAGTTCTTGTACTATTGTGTAGCACTGGGGTGTTACAGAGTGGTATCATAGGCTAGGTTCACTAAGTGCACCAGCTTAGGGTGTCTAGCATTGTGGCTTTAGCTAGACTGCTCGATCTGTAGGGGATCATAGCACCTGATTTGTTTGTTGCTTGCTTGTTTGTTGGTTTGTGGTGGCAGCAAGATGCCGCTTAGAGGTCGGGGCAGAGGCAGGACTCCCACAGTAAGTCCTGGCGAGGAGCAGGACAGTGGTTGGGGAGGTCTTCGACAGGAGCTGAGCCATATGATGCAAGGTTTTACCCAGACTTTTGGCAAGAATAACACTGATGGGACTAAGGCAGACCCCTGGCTTAAGTAGTTCCGTTGTTTGAGCCCACCTACTTTTGATAGTAGGGGCAAGCCAGAAGAATGTGAGGCTTGGCTGGTTGAGATTGAGAAGGTCTTGGAGGGCTTGGAGTGTCTAGCTGAGAAGTGGGTTCGTTTGGCTACCTTTCAGTGTAAGGGAGACGCAGACCAATGGTGGAGAGCCACCCGTCGAATGAAATTCCCTAACACTGACCTGCTGATGATATTGTGGGAGGAGTTTCGAGAAGCCTTCTACGAGAAGTACTTCCCAGTGTATGAACGAGATCAACTGGACAGGGAGTTTAGAAACCTGAAGTAGGGTAGCATGACTATAGCTAAATATGAGGTGACCTTCACAAGACTAGAGCAGTTCTCGCAGGCTTTTGACACTGAGCAGTGCAGAGCTGAGAGATTTATGGAGAGGCTGACTCCAACACTCAAATCGAGGGTCTTAGGCTACGAGTACCCCACTTTAGCTAGAGTAGTGGAGTTGGCAGCCAGTTATGAGGAGGACCACAAACTGTTCCTCGAAGATCACCCCAAGAGTAAGGGGAAGGCGTTTGCTCCACGATCTTTTACTCCTAGGAGGCAGAGCTCAGACAGTTCTGGGAGCTCTGGGAGGATGAGGAAGGAGCGCGCCGAGTCTGTTGCTGGGGGAGGAGCTGGATACAGTCAGGCTAGTTCGAGCAGTGGCCCAGAAAGGAAGAAAACCTGTTATATCTGTGGGCGTCTGTAGACTGCCCGATTTTGAGGTGACTCATAGATGAGCTTTCCAGATGTTGCTTTGGATGTAGCAAACCTAATCCCATTAGCTAAATCAACCACAAACCTATAGCAGGCCTGCAGCCCAATTAGAAATCCAGACAAGTAGGGGAGAGCACCAAGTCGAAGCACCAATGTGAAGCACCTGTTTGGAGCATCGAGCAGGAGCACTACAGTAGCACACCTAGCTGGAGCACTAGGCTGGCACACCTACCTGGCACACCAAGCTGGCGTGTAGCCACTTCTCAGACTGCTGGCTGCTGGCTTTCCACCTCCCATGGCTGTTACCTCCACCAATAAATATGCCTTGGAATCTTCCCAGGCTCTTCGTTTACGAGGCTCCTTGTATCCTCTAGGAGTTACCCTTGAGAAATCCTATATAAGGACCCCTATAGGAAACCATTAGAAGAGGTTAGAAAACCTTGATATCAGCAATCCTGATCTGAGCAAACATCTTGAGCAAGCCATATACTCCTCCCAATAGCCTATTCTTGTTTTCTGGTGTATTCCCTTGCATTCCAAAGCATCTTCAGCCCTTCCAAAGCAACAAGGATAGTATTATCTTGGGTTCTCTAAGAAGAAACACCTTGGACAAGGTAGGCTCCTCACCTTTCTTCTTTTAAGATCTTAGCTTTTGCACTGAATAAAGCATGCTTTAGACTTTATCTATGGTCTGATTTTTTGCTGTTAACATGAGAGTT
>JAMKQA010063069.1:0-12747 GCA_024699735.1 Posidonia australis
AGCCCTTTGCTTTGTTGCTTTTACAGATGTCAGAATTTTCCCTCTCATAGAGATCGATTACAACAATGATTACACAATGAAATCTCGTGAGGAGAATGAAAATGAAAACAATAGACAGTATTACAAGTATTTCTCAATGATATCTTTTACAGGCCTTGTACGGGTCCTATTTATAGCCATAGGATCGCCTCGAGATGTGTCTAACGACTATAAAACGGTCGTAAATGACTAGTCCAACGGTATGCCGTTTTGGCCTCGGTATGCCAAAAATGATCTTCAATCTGCAATCCACGAGCAAAACGGTATGCCGAAAATCCTACGGTGTGACAAGACAGGCAGTTGGCCAGTTTAGCATGATCCACGAGCATGATCCCAGTCGGTATGCCGAAAATCCTACGGTATGCCGTTGTTTAGCATTGTCATCATCTTCTCATCTGCTCCAGAGTTCCGATGCTTATGCCAGTTTTTACTGAAACGGTATGCCGCTTAATCTTCGGTATGCCGTTTTCAGTTCTTCTTTTGATCTTGCGGAGCACTGTTGTTCATACCGTTTTTCACTGAAACGGTATGTCGATTTTGTCTCCGGTATGTCGTTTCTGTTACTTTGAATAAACACTTGTATACAATTGTGAACTATACATAAAACACTTATAATCTTTTTCATCCTTTAATATTTATGAAAATATGCACTTATAATGATTTAAGTTATCATCAAAATTAATGCATTATTTCTAACATTTTTTACAGTAATTGTATCATAGTTGTTCAAAAAGTAACAATAATGCTGAGTTGGAAGTTATTCAAAATTTGCATTTTCTTTTTTTATATAAATACTCTCCTGAAATGAAAAGTCATTTAACAAAAATAATATAACATATATAATGCTTCTACCATTGTTACTAATCAAGTTTTAGACTTTATGAAAGTATACATAATTAAAAAATTACTTTCGTACAATTAGAAAGACAATATGTTGGCATGAAGAAGATAAATAACCGTTTTCGTTCCATTATTACTGTAGACACCTCATTTTGGCAGCCACTTGCGACGGATTCTTCCGAAAGAGCGCGTTCCAGCGGCAACACGGTACTTCACCCCCATTTTGCCTCAAAATTAGTCCAAAATACTTTAACCAACCCAAACACCCTAAACACTAACCCACAAACCCTAAACACCAAGCCTAACACCAAAAATCCAGTTAGTGTGCTCTGTGCCATTGGGATGGGCGGCTCGATTACGCGGCCTGGCTGTGCATCGTGGATGCACGAAGGGAGTAGGGCTCTCGGCCACAAACCGCTCGACCAGTAGCTATCATCGTACTTGGTACGAGCTATGGTGTCGCGTCACTCGGGTTGTCTCTCCATATCACCCTGACATGCCCTACCACAGCCACGTCCTGTTGACTTGCGCGTGTGACCTGCACACTCACCTCATTCATTCCTCCACCCCATTTCCACGCATCCTAGGACCTAACCCATGGCATACATATGTGCATCATAGAGTACCTTGGTTCATCTCATGTAGGTCTGCAAGATTGACAAAGCTCGCAGCTCTGTTCTGTTTCCAACGGTCGCGTTCCGACTGCGCGTATGACGTACGCGGTGGACATGTGCGGGTTTGCTAGGGACAAAACAGGCAGTTGGCCAGAGCCCTTGCCCACTTGCTCCATCTATTTCTATACCGCATATCCATGCATCCTAGCATGCACACTTGCATCTCATGTGTTCTTTCCTAATCTACATTAATCATGTCTATGACTCACATCATTACTACATTAATGCATGCATCACATTTGCTCATTCCCCGTTTCGTGTTTCACCAAGCACATCATTTGTCATTTCATGTCACTTATTATTTGTCAAGCATCATACATCATTAGCCAAAGTAAGTGAGCATGTCATGCATCATGACATTCATCTCATACATCATGACACACTTGCATTTGAGGCGATGACGATTACTATGTCGGATCCTTGTGACCAACGGTTCAAGATTCACATAGCGTAACTGAGTCCACTTACATCAAATTTCCGCCCCATTCACATCACTTGCATTAGCATAGTTTATATCATACATCCATTTTAGACTTAGCAAGCATGCATGATCATTTGCATTTGACGACACATGTGCGAGCGAAAAGCTTAGAAAGATCGATTTCTCAGGCACATGGGGGTACCTAACACCTTCCCTATGCGTAACAGGAGTCCTTACCCTTTCCCTAGCTCGCAATGACTAATGTGTTGTATCCATTAGGCACGGAGTACGCACACATATTCATACATGCATTGGCATTCACTTTGCATTGTTTTTTTTGTGTTTTATTGCGTCCGATTTTCCTTGTCTTTTCGATTTTTAAAAGATTAGGTGGCGACTTCGTTTTTGTTCTTATCATTTTCTTTTTTCGTGTTTCGTTCGGTGTTTTCGAGTTGAATGTCCGTCCTCGGATTCACCAACTTTGCTGTGACCTTTTTGGTTCTTTGTGTGCTCCCACGCGCGAAGGTTGGTTTTAGCATGGTCACAATTACTATTTTAAAAAACCGTTTCTGTGGCATAGAATCTTGAAATTTATAGTTTTTATTATATAAAACTTTAGAACAAACTGTAAGAATGAAGCAACGTTTATCTTAAAATAAATATGCTTAGGGAAAATGTTTCAACACTATGATGGTTATAGTAAAAAATATAGAAAAATAGACAAAATCAAGAATTTTTTTTTCTTGATTTTAAGTTTGAATCGAAGATAATATTTTTAAAAAAAGAAACAGAAAATAAATAGCAAATTTCATTTCTTCATTGCTATTTTAAAAAATAGTTTTCATGTCACATATATTATTCAAATTTATAATGTGCATTCTACAAAAGTTAAGAACAACTTTTAGTATAAACCAAAGTTCATCTTAAAATAAAAATGTTTATGTCAAAAAGATTCGACAATATGATGGTTACAATAGAAAATGTAGAAGAACAGTCAAAATAGTAAAAAAATCGAAGAACAATAGAAACAAATGTAGTACAAATAACGGAGTCTTTCGACATCATTAGATCATGTGTAGTGTGGAAAAATCAAAAGGAAAAACCATTTTTCATGCAATATATTTAGTCCTCATACAATATTTCAAACAAAAAAAAGATCAACTAAATAATTCTATTTTGTTTTGGTTTTATTATGAATGTAACATTCTTACCTTGCAGAGGAATCTAGGCGTAGGCCTCTTCGTTCCATTGATCCTCCCTGTGAAAAAATCATCTTCGTTTCACTAAGAAGAATCCATCGTCGATGTCACTACGGTTGCAGAGGAAGGCGGTTTTGTTATGTTTTTTGTGCATAAATGAGAATTGGCAGTAGTTTAGGGATGTAGTAGATAGATTATCTCATGTTTCGATAATTAGAAGTAATTGTGGGAAATTATGATTTTTGAATATTTTACTCCCATGGCAATTTACGGGGTGGTTACTGTAACTAATTTGATTTTGTTTCTTTCCTATTTTAGTGGATGGTTATGATCTTAAATCTATGTATATGATGGATGGACAGGATGGAAGACCTTATTAACAATAGTAAGGACAGGCCTTACTTTTTTGGCAATGGTATGTAGTATTAGATTTTAATCCCAAGGACGAAAATCCAAGGGAATCAAGGGTCCAGAGTATCACAAAATTACTTAGGCAATGTTCATGCCGATATTACAGACAGCCAGCAAAGCTGGCAATAAAGTTTCAATGTTTAAAAACAAAGATAAGCTACTGCTCCATAGCTTCAGCAGCAGCAGCAGGAGGAATAATGGACTCATTAGAGGTGGGAGGAGCATCTGAAGAAGCTGAAAGGTTCTCTGGCCAAGCAGCCTTCATAGAAGCTAGTGTACTCCTTAAATCCTCCTTTTCAAAACCTGGTAGAAGAGAATCTAACCAGTGCCCCATTAGTCCAATTATATCAGAAATAATAACATGAGAAGGTTTGAAATTTTTACGAAAAATCCTACTGTTTCTTTCTTTCCAGGTTACCCAGAGAATAACTTGAATCAAAACAAACCAGTTGCAGTTATTTAAATGAAATTTAAGGGCGGGTTTATGTAGATATAAGTAGCCCAAATTATAGTATCCAGGATATAATTGGGAACATAAAAAAAACTGCCAAATCTGTGAGACAAAATCGCAAAACATAAACAGATGAGTATTAGATTCAATATTAAGGTTACAGAAAATACATGTGGATGATCCAATCCACCCTCTCTTTAACAAATTTTCCTTAGAAAGGTTTTTATTGTGAATAACAAGCCAGGAAAATAACTTAACCTTGAGGGGGGCCCAAGTTCTCCAGATCTGCTCAAACAGATTAAATCTGAGGCCATCATCGTTCAGAATGTTATAACATGATTTGACTGAGAACTTGGAAGAAGAAGAAGGAGTCCAGGATATAACATCCCTTTCCTCCTCTAAATTGATAGATTGCATAATTTGTGCCATCAAATCCAATTGGGATTGTAAAACATTGTAATCACAATATAGTGTTTTGGAAGTATCCAACAGCTTATTCAAATCAGAGTCAAAGATGTTATAAATTCTGTAAACAGAGGCTTTCTTCCATCTGCAAATAGAGAATAGTTGTGGGAGCAAATATTTTAATTTTACCCCATCCCTCCATTTCTGTTCCCAGAAAAGAACATCTTTCCCATTACACAAGTGGAAGGAGTTAAAACAATTAACAATATGAAAGTTATTTTTTAGGCAAAGCCATAATGGGGAGCAGTGGTTAGAAGTAGTATTTAGAAAAGCCCTAGGCCCTAATAGCTTCATATACCTGGCCTTCACTAGCCCTTTCCACATAGCATGACTGTCCCAGGAAAGTAATTACCAAACTAATTTAGATTTAAGTGCAAGATTGACATTCCGGAGATTTAGGATCCCCCAACCGTTTTGCTTTTTAGGCCTGCAGAGAGCACCCCGTTTAACTAAGTGTTTGCCATTATCAGCAGTAAGGTCAGACTTCCAGAGGAAGTTGAACATAAGCCTATCAATGTCCTTCTGAGTCTGTCTGGGCATATGCAAGACAGACATATAATAAGTAGGAATAGCAGATAAAACAGAATTAATCAATGTCAATCTGCCACCAAGGGATAAAAAGTGAGCTTTCCAATGGGATAGCTTAGAAGCTAATTTCTCCAGTACAGGAGTCCATTCCCTACGTGAGGCCCTCCTATAATGAAGTGGAAGGCCTAAGTAAGTGATGGGCAAGGTTGCAGATTTGCAACTTAAAAGTTTACAGGCAGTAAGTGATAGGCCTTACTTGATATTAACTCTCTCTCTCTCTCTCTTTTCCTCTCCCCCACTCCTCTGGCTCTCACATATATGTGTGTGTGTTTTTTTTTTGTTAACCATATATGTGTGTGTGTGTGTGTGTTATTAGATTTAGAAGAATAACCATGTAAAAATAATGTATGCCATTAAATTTCATAAATACAAGACAAGATATAAAGAAAGGGATAACTGAAAATATGGATAAATAATATGGATATTTGTGAATAAAAATGCATATTGATCTAGGTTATTAGTGTTGATAGCTAACACATATAAATTATAAAAGATATATATGTGTAAATAATATAGATATTTGTATCTATATACATATATGCTAAAAATGTATTGATGGAAGATAATGTATCAAATATTGAACATGAGGCCTACGAGAAAAAGAAGGGTTAGGAGACACCAACGCCCTTAGTTCAGTGCATGGCCTTCCAAGTAGGAACGGAAGTAGACCTCGATTATTTGCAACCATTTTTGTGTCTATATCTGATTTTACAGATACATGTGATATTTTTCCATATCTCTATGGATATAGATTCATTTTTATAAAATTATAGATTCGGATATAGATATAAAATTTATAATTTTATGGATATAGATATCATTGTTTTTTGTAGATATAGATATAGATATAGATATTCATATTTGATTTATACATATATATTTTTTATATTTTACAACACTTTAGAAAATTTGAAATCTTTTAGCCACGTGGGCTTAATTTTAATTGAGGTTTAATTGAATTTTATCACTACAAACTTGAATATTGAGTCATTTTGAATTAAATTGTTGTTGAGGTTTAAGTGTAGCTCCAAACACTTTTAGAAACATTAAAATCTTTAAGCCATTTTGGCTTAATTTTTATTAAGTTTAAAGTAAATTTTATTATTACAAACTTGAAGTTTTAAGCCATTTAGGTTAAGATTTCGGATGAGTTTGAATGGTATTTTGAAATACTTCAGAAACATTGAAATGTTTAAACCATTTGAGCCTAATTTAAATAAAGTATAGACCTTTTGGAGTTTCAACAGAAGATAATGATAGACTTCAATGACTTACTTAGAAAGGGACTATAACTAACTTCGTGGACTTAGGGAAATCATGTTCGATCACAGACTACTCTTCCTAGTTAATTTATGGATTAGGATATAATTCTGGTACTTCCCTGCAGTGGGTCTTGAGGTCGCAGATGTGGTGTACCAGCCCAATCATAATTTCTCTCTGAATATAGAGTCTACATCCTAAAGTCATCCATGTATTCAGTAGATTGCCAAAAGCTTCTACCTCTACTGTTCTACCTCCGTATAATTATGAAAGCGATTAGGATTGAATCAAAGACAAGACAAAAAAAAAAAATCCAAGAGGCATTATTGGGGGGAGCCTATTTCCGTTGTGCGTGGACATAATCACCTGCTGATGTCAAATCTGGCGATAGAATAGGGAGCAGATGAGACCCCTCGGATGCTGCTGTTCTTGTTGCTACTCATCTCCGGGGTTTCTGGAGTGGGCACTCGTTTTTCCCACGTCCCAGAGGGAAGACTAGAGCTGCCGCATGCATGCAGGATGGGTGTCCCTTGATTGATGTGATGACAAGTAGATTTTTTTTTTTGGTAACAGTGACAAGTAGATCGCTAATTGAGATATAAATCTCTCTTGTTTAGTGACCTTTAGGTCCACATTTTTGTTCTGTTTTGCTGATTGAAACGGGAAGGAGAGACGGGAATGCATGTGGACCTGCTAGTTTTGGTTCGCATTAGGAGAGTATGATGGTAGCGTGTGTTCATGTGGGATTCCATGATCTTCATTCTTTAACCTATGCCTCTCTTTTTTTAAGGAATTATCTGCAGGTGCAATGACATGTAGAAAGGACGGGTCGGTTCAACCTCTATGTCAGTTAAATGTAAACCATATACAATCGTGGATTTCTTCATTTACAGCATGTTTATTTTGAATAGATTCGTACTCATAGGAATTAGTTTTTAAGTAGATAATAGTTGGGCTGAACCATTGGTATTTACAAGTTACGGACCCTATCTATTCACGGATAAATAACTATCGACAAGTGTATTCAAATTTGTTGCCATATCAAAATACCAGTTAAATTTGTGCAATCTGAATGATTGAAGTAAGCACTGAAATAATGCTTGTGTGGGAGTCTGCACAATAACACTTATATACAAATTTTGTTATTGTACATATTAAAAAATTGATTAGGTAATTATACAATGACACACTTAACCGAATTCTATGGTAAGTTGAATAATTAATATCATGAACAATTTTGATAAGTGATGATTAAATATTTCTTACTCATATAATCTTTATCATTAATTTTTGATGGGTGTCCCATGGAAACTTTCTTAACGAAAAACTTACCATCTAGAAATAGAGGTGTAAAACAGGACAGGCCTACTTCTTCATGGGTTGAGCTTTGGACTAGGTCGGGTCGGTCTAGTTTCGTCATAGGTTGGGTTGAGAAATTTCAAAAGTTCAACCCAACCTAGCTCGCGGTCCTTTGCGAGAACTATGTCAGACTCATTTATATTTCTTAAAAATTGCTAAATATATTTAAATAAACAAACATTTGATTAACTAAATAAATAATTTACTAATAATTAAATAAAGTTAAATGAAAATGAATAAATAATGTTACAATGTTAAATAAATATACTTACAATGTTACAAAGTTTAATTGAAAACGATAGTGCCAAAAGAACACTTCCATAATCAGGTTGGTCTGGGTTGGGCCCTGGCCCTTAACGTGCTCAGGTCATGCTCAGCCCTAGGAGCAAAACACTCTGACTAGTTCGGCCAGCACAGTATTCACCCAAACTAGACAGGTCAAGCCAAGTCCGAGCCCACGGCAGGCCAAGTCAGACCACTCATGAGCCGCCCAACCTATTTTACACCTCTATCTAGAAATCGTAATTTAATTACGTGGCATGAATAATAACAAAACACATACTTAAATCTCAGTCCAAATGTGTTACTAGAATGCATTCTGCCGATGTAGTTCCTTGATTATTTGAGGTATGATCTTGTATCCTAAACTGTAAAATCAGAACATTTATCTGGAAGTAGCGTTGGTGCAAACCAGCGGAACCCCTATAAATTAGTTAGCTGTTTTTGTTTATTTATAATTCATGTACATTAGTTTGTGACATCTTCTACTATTTACAAATTGGATTGGACGAGTCGAAGGCTGGTACCTAGCATAGTCCAATCCACACCTACATTCCAAGAAGAGCTTTGGCTATAGGCCGGCCATATCCTTATCTGCGACCTAGGGCTAGGAATCCATAAAGACAACCCATGTCATTGCATAACATTCAAGATGCTTTAATTGCTTCGAAATTTAATTGGCCGTGAAAGTCGGCTTTCTCCACAATTTAATTCTTTTCCAATATATATATCATAGTAACGTAACGCATGTGTAGGTGTTTACAAGATATTAATTTCTTTTAGACACATTAAATCCTTCCAGTCCAGAAAATTTAGCGGTTACGATTAAATCAAAAATTATGTTCTCCTTCTACCACGCACCGTTGCTACTTCCCTTTCCTTTTTCTCGTTGTCGTTTCGTATATCGCCCTCCATCGCCCTCCACCTTCTCAGGCGATCCGTGTTCTCTTCACACCATGCACCAATCACCATCACCACCTCTCCTTCCTCTTTCTCGTTGTCGCCTTGTGTGCCACGGACCTCTCTCTCTCTCTCTCTCTCTCTACCCTCTCAAGTGATTTGCGTTCTCCTCCCATCGTATACTGTCGTCGCCTCACCTCCCTCCTCCTCGTTGTCGCTTCGTGTATTATGGACTTTTCCTATCAGCTCATCTTCTCTCTCTTCACCCTCTCAACCCACTCTATCGTTATTGTCGAAGTCCAACACGATGTCGCCGTCGAGAGTGTTAGAACGAAGAGAAGAGGAAAGTGAAACGAAAAAGACGGAACGACTAAAAGAGGAAAGCGAAGCAAGAGATGAAAGGTTGGAACGAGAAAAGCAGTCGAAAAGGGAAACGAAAGAGGAGAAGGAACAAAAGGAATTAGAATGAAACGGATGCTTTCTCACAACCTTATCGCAGTCGTTGGTTTAATCTAACGGTCGATGTTCCTCTTCATTTGAGGTACCTACAGTCTTTAACTTTGAAAAGACTGTCCACCAAACCACCAACAATGTCTTGCGGGTTTTCTGTATCGTCTCTGCCGAACTCTGCTCGAAAGCTAGCTTTTCCCTTTGCGGCTGACAAACCGACCTTGTTTTCTTCCTCTGAGAACAAACGTACGCAGATGATGCAAATGGAAAACCATGACATTAACATATTCATCCATCATCCATGCATGTGGAACGTGTATATTTATCTGTGAAGAGGCCCTGACCGACCTGTGTCCGGCTTTTGGGGCACATCCAGGAGTTGGGCGGCTGTCCATTTTGTGAAGGGGTGGTGGTCTGGTAGAGCCAAGCTTTATCCTTAAGTCTTAACCCTACGCTCATGGAATGTCACCAAACCCATGTCTTCCCTGCTCGTAAATTTATAATAACTACAAGATGATTACGAACCCACCAAGTCATCACTTTTATTCTTCTATCTCTCAATTCTACTTTGTTTGTCACCTTTGTTGTTGTGCGTGAACATGAATTGATGATAGTCTTCTTTAAATAACTCGATCGGCACAACATGGATTCTTCTTTGGTAGCTAGATATATACATATGCACTTGGTAGATCTATATCAAATACGTATCTGGCTGGCTCACACAACTGGTACCATCGGTCCCTCCTTCCTTGACAAAGAGCAGCATTCAGGTTAATTAGAGTCTGAGACGTTTTATTGGAAGACTTTTACCCAAGTTACATATTTGAACAATCTTCAATGAGAAATTTGATCCATACTAGACAACCGAATTTGCATGCATGTGCATGGCTAATATCCTGCTTTCTAATGACTAGCTGATATCGTATTATCCAGTTTTGTTGGATCAATTTTGCTCTTCTGAAGGATCCAAACACTAGTTTCTTGGAGAAAGGGTTGAGAATATCGAAGAAGAATTGAACACGGCACGTGGATTGAGTATCATATGGAATCTTGCATATCTACATCCCGAAAGAATGAAACTGTATAAAATATATAGAAAGTAACTTCCAATTCCCGGTGATCGATCTGAAGATAATTGGCTGTTTAATTAATCAGTTGAGTCCAAATAGTATTCTTTTTGGTATCGAGTCCAAATAGTATTCTAATGCTCGTTATTTTTTTAAGAGTATATGAGTAGGATGGTAGTACCGAACAAGTCCTCGGTTAAATAAAAAGATAAATTATAGTTTACCTTCTCTAATTATTAAGATTTTTTAATTTAATATCTTAAATAATTTTTCATTATAACTTATATTCCTTAACTACTTCCGTTAAACAATATGATATATCTTTGTTAGATTCGAAGAATTACAATATTTATTTCAGATAAATTTATCCTTCTTCTTTATCTTCTTCTTCACTGTCTTCTTCTCTCTTTTTTTCTACGTCATAGTTTTAAAATTCAACTTCACCACTAAAATTTTCTTCTTTCTCCTTCTTTTCCAAACTTTTTTTTTCTCTTCTTTTCTTAATAAACCAATGATCTCGAAATCTATCAACACCACAGGAAGATCTTGAACTTCTTCCTTGTTGACATTAAGTATATCTCAACTGAAGGTCTTAATCCACTCAGAAAGGGAGTCAATGACTGAGATCTGTACTCAGAAAGAGTGTGAGTGAGGAAGAAAGAGTTTCGTAGAAATAACGTTCGGGTTGAGTTTCATAGAACTGAGAATGAGATTATTTATAATTGAAGATAAAATGATCAGACAAAGTAAAACTTTTACAATTTTTACCTAAAAAAGTAGTTTATTGTAATACCATAGTTGAAGGAGGTAACTTGTAACAAAAAAAATTTAAAATAATCCTCTTAACTCAAGTAGTTAAGAGAGGTAAACTATAATTTATCCTAGAATGATAAATTACAAATGATCAAACGATCAAATCGAGTAAAAATTTAATGTTATTTACTCAAAAAAATAATTCATTGTAATTTATCATAATTAAGAGAGATAAATTGTAACAGTTTTTTTAAAAGATATTAAGTTAAAAATGTAAATAATTAAGGAAGATAGATTATAATTTACCGTAATAAAAATATAGGAGTGGATTGACAAATGTCGACGGATCTTGACATTCTTGAGCTGCGTTTTTTTGTAACTTGGGATCAACACTGCTAATGCTCGTTGTTCTAGGATACCACTGTTGATGACTTAATTGTCTGTGCTAAAAGCATTCTTTAAAGTTAATCAAATCAGCACGGTTACAAGTTTGACAATAAGGGGCGATTCGAGGTCGAGTTGTTGGGTGGTGTTAATTATTTGAGGCAAGTTACGTAATTACTTGAGGAAAATAAAAGGACCAGTACGTTTTTCAAACATAGCCATTTAGTCCGTGTAACTTCAGCCGATAAACATCACAAGCTTAAAGAAGTTGCAAGGTACATGTAGCACACAGTAACTTCTCAATTTGTTGGGTCTGTATTGCTGGGAAATGATCTCTTTTTACATGAATAATGATCATACACATAATAGAGATAAAGGAAAAATAAATGGAAAAGTACATATACAAATACAATGATTTACGAGATTCGACTAAATAGATTTATATCTTTGGAACAAAGAGGGATAAATTTTACTATGAATTAGGCCTAACAATGGGTCAAGTCTGGGTGGAGTTTAGACCCAAGATCTGTGAAGTAAGAGTCAGGATTTAGAAAATAAGACCCATGGACCCGTGGTCTTAAACCTAACAGATTCATTTGTTTAGTGAATAGGATCTGAATCTAAAAATATCTAAACCCGTGGACTTGAATTATATTATGTAGACATCCCAATTTTGAGCTCATTTGGCAGCAGACTCCTTCGGTTGATGCACTGGTCACGACTACCAAAATCCTAGTCCACACAGGTCCCAATCGGACTCACACTAGCCCACCTGACCCAATAAAACACTTAATCCAACTTAAAATCCACTGAAAAACAAATAAAACACTTAATTCAGCTAAAATCCACTTAAAATCCAACAAAACCCTAATAAAGACCCTAATCAAACAAAATCTAATCAAATCCACTTAAAAATTAAACAAAAACCCTAACTCAAACAAAATAAAATCAAATCCACATAAAAATCCAACAAAAACCCTAATCCACTTAAAACCCACTTAAATCAACTTAAAATCCAATAAAACCCTAATTAATCAAATTTTTAAACCCTAATCAAGTGAAAAGTGATTAAAATCCATTAAATAAGACAAGAACCCTAATTTAAGCTTAATTCAAATTAAATCACTTAAAAATCCAAATAAATAAGTAAAAATCCTAATTAAAGTGAAAATCCATTGAAAACCTTAATTAATAAAAATTCAAAACC
>JAMKQA010063070.1:0-16465 GCA_024699735.1 Posidonia australis
AAATTTCTTCAAAATTACATAGAATGTGTTTCCTATGTATTTTTGATGATTTGGGCTTCAGAATTTTAGCTTTTATTCAGAATTAGGGTTTTTTGCACAAAGGCCCCTTGAATTTGTATTTTTACACTCACACATGCATTTTGCACATTTTGTCACACTTTTTCATGTAATTTTCTTACCTTTCATTTTTTTACTTTGCGCACGCTTTTCCAACTCTTTTCGAGCTTGGTTTTCTCACCGTCTCCTGGATTCTATTCAATTTTCGCATCTTTAGATTTGATTTAGCTTTCCATCGCCCGAGGGCGTACAGTAAAAGGCTTAACAAAGCCGACATGGTCCCGAAACGAGGATTATTTTACCTAATTTGATTTTCTCGGATTTATCCAAATTTCCACTGATTTGCATGACGCTTTCCGAGAATTTCTTGATTTTCACGATTTTCCTCATCGCCCACGGGTGTACAATAAAGCGACATTCTCAATGCCTACATTTGACCCATGGATTAACTTTTTCCCTTTTATTCATTTCTTCTCTTTGATTTGGCATGTTTTCAAGTCATCTTTAGCATACACATTTAGATTAAGCAAGCACACTTTTAATAGACCATTGACATGTCGGAAACCTAGAAAGACCGAGTTTTCTCGGGCGCATGAGGATGCCTAACCCCTTCCCCATGCGTAACCAGAATCCTTACCCTTTCTCTGCCCCGCATTCATTTGTGCATTATATCCGTTAGGCACGGAGCACACATGTTTTTTTGCATCTTGTTTGCTTCATGGTTTTCCTGTGTGTTTGGTTTTCCTCGTCTTTCCATTAAAAGACTAGGTGGCGACTCCTTTCCTTATCCTTTCTCATCTTCCCTTGGTGTTTCCGAGTCTAGTCTTCTTCTCCAGATTCACCATCTTTGCCGTGACCATATCGGGTCTCCTCGAGTGCTTCCATGCACCCGGTGGGGGAGAGCCGTGCAGGGTTCCACCAGCATGGTCACAAGTAGACCAATCTAGATCAGTCGACCGAATCAAGTTAATGGTCAACACTCAGGCCAAATTCAGTATACCGAAAATGGTTCGATTGACCGAAATCTCTTGATTCGAGTGACTGTCCAAAATTGGACAATAGTATTTTGACCAGTGGACCTAATCTGACAGAAAAACAGCATACCAAAATGGTTCGGTATGTCGAATTCTGCAAAAAACAGAAAATGGTCCAAACCCTATAGTCTGAAATCACCCTAAATGGGACCTTCGATCGGACCCCCTATACAAACACCAAAAAATCTTGCATAAAGCATAAGATGTAGACCCTCGACTCTACTCCAAATCCCAACAAACAAAACTTAAATCCATTCACCATGCATCAAGATATAAAATCACAAAGGCAAAAGGGTCAAAACGACCCAAAACACACCAACCACCATAAATATCCATAAATGCCACAATAAATTCTCAAAAATTCTAAAACATTAAATTTAGCCTAGATTACATGCATCCTAGGCATTTCTATCATTTTACATGATTTCCACACATTGAATAGGGATACGTACCTGAAACAAGCTTCGACAATCTCTGGTCGACTCCAGCAACCACACATGCTCATAGCCACCCCAAGGCCTCAGGGACGCTCCACGCACCACATGAGCCACCACAACCCTCCGTCGCGCTCCCTCTCTCTCTCTCTCTCTCTCTCTCTCTCTCTCTCTCTCTCTCTCTCCATTGGTGCGCGAGAAGAAGAAACAGGGGATGCGGGTAGAAGGAGAAAAAGAGGGGAAAGAGGAAGAAGGAGAGGGGAGGAAGGAAAGGAAGGGAAAGGAAGGTGGGGAGGGGAAAGTGCGCGCGTCAAGGAGGAGGGGGAAAAGAAGAAGGAAGAAGGGGAGGATGGCGACGAGCAGCGGAGGAGTGCGGTGCTGCTTATAAAGCCTACGCACGCAGCAACTGGGAGCATGCTCACCTGCACGTCTCAGCCATCGGCACAATGCCCAAGCACACCGGCAACTCCGCCCAACCACCAGCCACAACCAATGGCCCACGAGCGCAGGCCCCACACAAACCCACACCCAGGCCCCACATGCACAGTACCAACCATGCACAGGGACAAGCAAAAAGAAAGCCGACCCACGAGGCCGAAGCCCAAAAGCACAAAACCACACAACGAACCTCGAAATAGTAACACCCGTCTAGGAATAAAATTCATAAAAATGTAAATAATTACAAAATGAATTTTACGGGTATTACAATAGCCAACGGCACCATCTCCAACAGTAGAGCCAACGACTCCCTCTCCAATAGCTGAGCCAATAGCGTCCTCTCCAACAGCTGGGCCAATGGTATCCTCTCCAACAATAGAGCCAACGGGGTCCTCCCCAACAATAGCTAAGCCAATGACACCCTCTCTAGCAACTAAGCCACTGGCATTCTCTTCAGCAACCCAGGATTCGTCACTATTTCCTGCGCCTCTTGACAAGCTACTGTAATCCTCCTCTCTTGCCAACATTTCTGAGCTTCCTTTTCATACAGCTCCGAAGCCACCACCTACACTAGGCCAACTCACCAAGTAGAGTTTGAGAAGGTCACAGTGATTGATCGACAAAGTTCGCCACATTAGCAAGAATATCTCTGTGACATCTACGCCTGATTATCCATTTTGTTTATAAACCATGTAAATAATTGTAATATTATGTAAATGGTTTATTATTGGATAATATGTTGTTTCTTGTGTGTGTGGAGGTTTGTTGGCTTTTTGTGCACCTGTCTGTGGTTGTGGGACCAATGTGGAATCTGGTCAATGATACCCAGTCGCCTCAGTTCGCGTGTTTGTCTTTTTCCTCTTCTTTCTTTCCTTCCTCTCTCCCTCACGAGCCACCATGTTCTTCCACTCCTTTCTTCCTTCCTATGCCACTCGTGTTTGCACAGCCAACCCATGCTCGTCCCATCCTCTCTGTCTCCTACATGGTGGGGCAGCAGCTAGTGGGATTCACGGAGGTGGCCGAGTGGAGCGGTATAAGAAAGGCTGGGGGACGACATGGAAGGGGTGCCCGAGAGAGAGAGTGTGTGTGTGTGTGTGGTGCACCTGAGCGGGAGGAGGGGACCCTTTGCGCACATGACGTTGATGGCCAGAGGCTTGTCGGAGGAGTCCCGCGTGGTGGAGGAGGTCGTCGGAGGGCCAGTCGAGGTACGCGATCCCTTTTCCTCTCTTCTCCTCTTCGTTTGTGGAAAATGAGCATAATGCATGAAAATTGAAATTAAAACATGAAAAATCATGGAAAAATGATAGAAATGTGTGGAAAGGAATGTATGACGTATTTGTATAGAAATCATGTGGTTAGGACAAATTTTTGTGAATTTATACGAGTTTTTGGTTATGCATGCTACAGTGCTCATGGATGAACTCCATGTCTTTATGATTTTCGTGTGGATAATATGATGAATGGATTTGTGAATGGTTTGAGGGGCTTTGAAGTAGACTCAAAAGTCTATGCCCCATGTTTTATGTGAAATTTTTAGTATGTGTTTGAAGGGTCCACCCCTCATTCCCGATGGGGAGAAGAGACGAGCGGCAAGGGAGGGGCCGTTTCATAAAAACGGGGAAAACGACATATCAAACCGGTTCGACATGTCGATTTGCCTTAGAACAAGGCACCTGAGCCGCTTTTCGACTGACCAAATAGTATCGACCGACCAAAACACGGGATTTCGAATGACCAATCCTTGGATTTTGTCGACTATTCTAGGCCTAAGGGAGAGAAATCTGACAGAAGTTCGGCCGACCAGGGAGAATCGGTTGACCGAAACAGAGGAATTCGAATGACCGAAATATTTCGGTTGACCGAATCAAGAGATTTTGTTCGATCGATTTCCAGATCGACATGCAAAATCTGGCCCCTAACCCATATGATAAAATATGATGATAAATGGAATAAAGATGACTTTTATGGATAATTAGCATGTGAGAATGATGTTTTCCCTATGTAAAATGCCATGGAGGAATAAATAATTTAAATAAAGAAATATGAGCCCAGTTAAGGCTTGATGCCCCAATAAAGTGATAGAAACAAACTGAATGCATGTTTTACGAGATTGCTGGGCATGAAACCCATCAAAAAGAGTGATAAATGAATGATTTTGAGTTGGGACCCTAGTAAAGGGTCATGTGTTGCACAGAAGGGAATCCTACAACGAAAGGATAAGATGAAAATGATTTTTAAAGAAAACTCAAGAGTTTTGAGGAAAAAGGAAAATGGTAAAAAGGTTGTGGGACCATGAGGTTGGGTGTCGCAATGTGGTAGGTGTATGAGACTCCAATAGGCCAATTATCAAATACGACCGTAGTTGCCTATACGAATCCACGAGTTTGGGGTGTCAGCAGTGTGGAATGAAACCAATCGTCAGACATGACCATGGGTGCCGAGACGGTGTAGGCTGAGCCTGGGTTACTGAACCTAGTTGTTCGGGTCATCGATGGGGCATCAAGAAAAAGACGCATCCTCGTGCATATGAAATGAAATTGAGGCCAGCTGGCTAGGGCGATGTCCTCCCACATGAGGAATTTCACCGCGGTAGTGCAGAGAGGTAGGGGAATGGTATCCTCACCTACTGCTTGTGTGCCAATGTTTGTGGTTTTGTTTTGAGCCCTGTGAAGCCTGGTGTTTTAGGCTGGATCTGGTCGAGGAAGTGGATTTCTCAAAATGCATAAAGGTTTTAAAGATACATAAATTGTAAAGAGAATATGAGCTTTTGAAAATGGCATGTTTTGGATAGAGATTCGAAATGCTTTAAAAAGGAAAGGATGTTTTGAAATAAGTTTGAAAGAGCATGATTTTGGAAAGAAATTTCAAACATTTGAAATAAAAAATGAGGTTTCGAAATGGGTTTTGGAAGCCTTTTTTTTTTATAAAATTGAGATTTGTGTTTTTCGTGGTTTTGTGTGGGACGCGTACTAGGTGACTTAGATGTCACTCACGCGTGCTTTGTTTGGTTTTCAGGTGCAAGTTGAGGTGCAATCCAGTCCCGATGCCTGAGTAGGAGCTACTAGCCGTACATTGTTCCTAGAGGTGAATATTAGATACAATTTTTGATATTAATACTGTAATTATGATTGTAATTGCTTGTGATACTATGATTTAGGTAACATACTTGAGTTTGGGGTGTTACAATCTCCGACGATTTGTCCTCCTGTAGGCTCAAAAGTGACCTAGACTATGGAACGGATCATGAGCCTTTCAAAGATTATGGGAACATCAGAAATGACAAGTCTGCCTAAAAAGGCTCAAACCTCTACTAATGGAAGTAACTTTAGGGGCATCCCCATAGATTCTGTAAATAAAAGACTTTTCAATTCTGCATTGCTTTCTTTTCCTAGAAATAATTTAGTTTCCGTTTTAAATAAAAGAGAGCAAGATCACCATATCAGTAATAACAGCTCGCGATCATTCTTGACCACCGTTTCAAAAACTATTCGTGTATGTCATCACATGGAAGCCTCAAGATCTGGCTACTACTAACATGGTATTCTTGATAGAAAATTTTGACAAGTTTAGGAGGTATACAGGCATATGAGTTATTGATCTATGATAGTGATGAGGAAGACGAGGAGGCTGACTCAAACCTGCTTCAGCATTTAATGGACAAATATGATGAGTGAACCAAAGTTGTTGAGGAGGAAATCATGGAAATTAACTTGGGAACCACAGAAGTGCCAAAATCAATGTTCATCAGTGCCAACTTAAACCCAGAAGAGCGAGCTAAAATGGTAAATATCCAAAAAGAGTTCATAGATGTATTAGCCTTTAAATACGAAGATATGCTCGGTCTTCAATCAACCATAGTGGAACACCGACTTCCACGAAATCCCGGTGCCAAACCAATGAAGCAGAATTAAGGCAACTAAGACCAGTGTTGGCACTCAAAGTCAAGAAGGAGATCGACAAACACCACAAAGCAAAGTTCATCAAAGTAGTTGTATACCCTAAGTGGGTTTCTGACATTGTACCAATGGCTAAGAAGGACGGAAGGGTCAAAGCTTGCATCGACTATCGTAATCTCAATAATGCCTATCCTAAAGATGACTTCCCTTTACCACACATCGACCTACTAGTCGACAATACCATGGGATACGAGATGCTATCGTTCATGTATGGCTTCTATGGCTACAACCAGATTAAGCTAGCAAAGGAAGATCAAGAAAAGACGTCGTTTATCACGTTGTGGCTACAACCAGATTAAGCCAGCAATGTTATGTGGTCAAGCCATTCAGACTCAAGAATGCTGACACCACATGTCAAAGGGAAATGATGGCCATATTCCACAACATGATGCATAATTTAATGGAAGTCTACGTTGATGACTTCCTAGTCAATTCAAAGACAAAGAAAGGACCTTTCAAGGCACTAGGAAAAGTGCTATGTAAAGCAAGGCAGTACCAACTAAAGATGAATCCAAAGAAGTGCATATTCAGAGTCACTACAACAAGCTACTAGGCTTCGTCATCAGCAAAAGAGGAATCAAAGTAGACCCACAGAAAACCAAGGCAATTGCACAAATGCCAACCCCACGAAACATCAAGGAGCTCAAAGGACTCATCGGGCGCTTACAATTCATCTGGAGGTTCATTTCACAACATGTTGACCGATGCAAGTCTTTCTACGGGTTGCTAAACGGGGGACAAGAGTTTATTTGGGATAAGAATTGTCAAAAGTCTTTTGATGAGCTCAAGGCTTACCTTATGAACTCTCCTATCCTATCAGCACCCATGCCAGGGAGGCCTTTGCTGTTATAGGTAGTAGTTACCTCATCTTCCATCGAGGTGGTACTTGCTCAACACGATGAAAGCAGAAGGAAAGAAAAGGCCATCTACGACCTGAGTAGAACATTCTTGGGATGTGAAGAGAAATACACTATTATTGAAAAACATTGCATAGCACTAGTATGGGCATCTCAAAAACAAAGACACTACTTCCTGACCCACAAGGTTTGTTACATCGCAAAAATGGATCCAATCAAGTATATGTTTGAAAAGCCAACTCTCTCTGGAAGGATGGCAAGAAGGTAAATCCTCCTCACAGAGTTTGACCTCCAATATATACCTCGAAAGGTAGTCAAGGGGCATGCCATAGTAGATCATCTAGCAAAGCCACCTATAGATGACTACTAGCTCGTCCAAACAAACTTCCTGGATGAAGAAATATTGGCAATACAAGCCATGGAGCCACCAAACCAATAATGGACCCTGTACTTCGATGGAGCACTAAACAAGCAAAGGGCAGGCATAGGCATAGCACTTCTCACCCCTGAAGGAGTTCTCATCCCCCGAGCCATCTAATTAAACTTCACTGTAAGCACCAACAATGTTGCATAATACGAGGCCATGATCCTCGAACTACGCCTAGCCTTAGAGCTAGGGACAAGGTAGTTAAAGCTTATCGAAGACTCCTAGCTGATTCTGAGACAAATTCTAAACAAATAAAGAACCATTAATCCAAGGTTGGATGAGTATAAAGACATCACTAGCTTATTGCTAACTCGATTCTAGCAAGTGGTGTATGTCCATACCCTCTCGAGCCACAACCTTCTTGTAGATGCTCTCGCTTCACTAGCTTCTTCGACTGATTTCCCAATCAATATTAAAGAGCAGAGCATCATGGTGTAACAGCATGGGGCATCCCTCCTTGATTCAAATAGGAGATCGAGAGGCCAAAGATCGTAAAGTTCAAAGTTTTCTACAACATCAAAGAAGATGGAAATCCTTGGTTTTTTGACATTCAAAACTACATCCAAGGCAGGACTTATCCCGAGTATGCAACTTCACAAGACAAAGAAGCAATAAGAAGGATGGCTACCAGATATTTCATGAGAGTTGGGGTTCTATTCAAGAAGTCTTTCAGTAGGAGAGAGCTTCGTTGTGTCACCTACAAGGAAGTCGAGGTCATCCTTAGCGAGATGCACGAAGGGATATGCAGTGGACACATTAATGCCTAATTTATGGCCAAGATGATATTGCGAAGAGGATACTATTGGCCCACCATGGAAGTAGACTACGCAAAGAAGGTGAAAAAATGCAAGCAATGCCAAGTCCATGTAGACAAGATACATGCACCGACATCAGAGTTAAACCTCTCTCAAGCACCATGGTTGTATGCTATGTAGGCATTCGATGTAATCGGCCCCTTTGAAATAGAAAAAGAGCATAAGTTCATACTCACTGCCACCGAATACTTCACCAAATGGGTAGAAGCAAATGCGTTCACTAAGATCAAGGATTCAAGCCTATGCAGATTCGTTCGAAAGAACATCCTCTCAAGATTTGGAATCCTGAAGAAATTAGTAGTAAACAATGGTGCAATCTTCACATCCCAAGACTTCCAAAAGCTATGCAAGAAGTTCAAAATTGAGCTACACCATTCGTTGCCATACTACCCCCAAGGTAATGGGCAAGCTGAAGTTACTAACAAAACGTTAATCGAATCCTTAAGAAAACAGTAGAGGGCACCAAGGGACCTGATTGAACTAATAAACTAATTAATGCTTTATGGGCCTACTGAATCTTCATAAGAGAACCTATGGGCCAAACCCCGTTTGCCCTTACTTATGGTGCAGTGACAGTGGTCCCATTTGAAATCATGGTCCCCACATCAAGAGTCCAACTCGACGATGAGATAATTGCTGAAGATAAGAGGCAATTGTTAAGTCTAGAGTTGGACCTACTAGATGAAAAGCGGTTTCAAGCCGTCGAGCATGCACACCTATACCAAGAGTAGGTGTCAAAAGGACTTATAAAAAGAAAGTAATTGAATGTAGATTCAATATTGGTGATTGGGTGCTTAAAGAAATCTTGTCACGCATGTACGGGAAATTGAGACTGAACTTGGAAGGACTATACCTAGTGATTAAGGCAAATTTGGGCAACACCAATTATTTGACCAGAGAGGATGGCACTAGGCTTAAATATCCCTGGAATGCACTACACCTTAAAAGGTACTACCCTTGACATGCACATAGGGCCTATAGACTGCTCGAGCTTGCAAACCAGTTGCCTCACAAGACGTAGGAACCGTGTCCTTAGCCTCACCTCATGAACACCTTGTGGAAAAGTGGATTAGGGATCTGACACTGAGATGGAGGCAAACCTTCAGGAGTTCTCCCTTTGGACCATGAAAAATAAATCCACACACTTCCCCAAGTCAGGCATGCTATCCCAACATAAATCTTGATAAATTGTGATTGGATAGATGTCTAATGCCAAACCTAGATGTGCAAAAAAAGAAGAAGAGGGGAGTGCTTCCAAAATAAGTGATTTTGTCCAACAATAATAAATATCTATTAGTTGAACACTTAAAACAGGGGTGAGACCACTGACGCTCAGTAGGTGTGCTATCATAGCATAAAACTCAGTGAGTAGTAATGGATAGGCACCTGTCAAAAGAGTAGAAAAGAGATGAAAGAAAAAGAAAAGAAAAGAAGATAGCAAAGAAGATGTCCATTGACCAAAAGAAAGAGAAAAGGAATAAATGGCAACAAAGAAGTTGTCCAAAAAGAAATAAATGAAATGATAATAGCAAAGAAGCTGTCTAATGTCAAAACACAAAAAACATTGAGGGATATTAGTGCAATAGAATTCGACCGTGAGCTGAGGGAGGGGGTTTAGAACTCCAAAGTCAAGCCAAACTCTTAGCATAGGGCACTACCCCTTTCTTCCCACACCCTACACTACACACTCAAAGGCAAGGGGTAGGAACCCAAGGCAAGGGGCAGTTAGTACTAAGGCTAGTCAAAAGCATCCACTTGCCCTAGAAAGTGCATGAGGGATTTAATCATCAAGGTTTCCACCCATTCGAATCTCTATTCCCAGCTTTACAAAGGATTTCATTGCTATCTCCTAAAGAAAAAGAAACAAAAATCCAAAAAAAAAAACCAAAATCCAAAAGAATAGAAAAACAAAAAAGGAAAAAAAAAAAAACCAAAAAAATAGAAAAACAAAAAAAGTAGAAAAAAACCAAAATCCAAAAAATAGACTAATCAAAAAATAGGAATATTAAATCCCAATTAAAAAAATCAAACAAAAATAAAAAAAATCTTGAAAAAGCCCAAGAGGCCCAAAGAGGATCCAACATGAAAAACTAAGTAGTAAAAATAGGGTAAAATCTACCCAACCAACATCGTCTCATGAAACTAATAACAAGTTAGGCCTATGATGCAAAAAAACTAAGACACCTATTTGTCCTCTCCTATTCAAGATGGTCTCATGGTATTCGTCTATGAGCCAACGCTGGGATCTCGAGAAGAGACAGCCCCTTGTTAGGCATACCATTCTCTTATTAGACAACAAATTTAAGACCATGACTTGTTATCCTCCACCTAAGTTTTATTTTATGATTGTTGTTTCTTATGTTTCTCTGACCTTCATTATATTTTCTAGAACTAGGGATAATGGGCACCCTAGAAGGGCTAACAAGTTTGCTGAAGCTATGTAGGCTAATACCATCAGGTGTTATATGCAGGAAATTAGGTGTTCTATGTAAAACATCGTGAAATCAACGCTAAACATACTCAGGCGTTATACACCAGAAGTACAACATTCTACATAGAACACCTAGAACTAACCATTCAACATGCTCAGATGACCATTGTAGAAATTGAGGTGTTAAACACCCCAGATCCAACGTTTTACACATTATCAGTGACTTAAAACTGTAGAACCCTATCAATAAGTCCCTAGATCAATGCCAAGCTCGCAAGGGAGTACTTCTTCATTCATTACAGTCTAATATACACATAGAAGCTAGGGAATAAAAGCTAAAACTTTTTTATTGAACATTGAGGAGAATTATTACAACTATGGCGAGTTAAAAGACATAAAAAATACATAATAAAAAATTTGAAATTATTACAAGGCTAATTGTTCAATCTCCTTTTCTTCTTACACAACACCTCAGATTCCTCAACCCACTCCTTTGGCTTCGATAGCAGCTTGGAATACCAAGCCCAATGGTCATCCACCCAAAGCAATGAGCTGGTCAAAGGCGTAAAATGGGACCCATTTGAATCATCATGGCGATTCATGGTTGTCCACAGCATTCGGATATAATACACCATGGTTGCGTCCATCAGAGAACAACACTCACGCACTTGAATATGGGGGATATGGCTCAACCTAGGTGGCACACCTTTCTTGTGACCCACCATCTTATAGCATCGATGGGCATTGTACACTACAAAGAGGGTGGGCCCAATCAACTCGAGCTCGACTGGAAGACCTCTTGATTCGTGTTTGCGATAGAATGGCGAGTCCCAGACGTAAAGGCTAATAAGAGCAAACGAGAACAAGCAAACCCGCTCCTCAACCATGTTTCTTCTTGCAACCTCGATCCTAGGAAAGTGGATCTACAGCCACCGCCATAGGAGAAAGGGAGAGCCCAAGAAATCACTATCAGTGGCAACACTAGTCAGACCCATGTATGTCGTTGTGAGAGTGGCCACCGAGGGAGAGCACCACAAATGCTCAATCAATCCAACAAGGAACTATGTATGGTAGACATCTAGCATGAAGCCCTTAGAGACAAACAAAGTTAGGCCCCCAATCAACAAGTGTAAGCATACCCAGAGTTGGTCGTTAGTGGTGGAATCCTGTACCCAAAGGAAGTTACAATATAAGTCAGCCAAATCAAGTCGGCGACCCTTGAGCATAAGGAAGGTAGGCGGAGCTATGAAAACCTGATCCAAGTGCTTTTGCATGTCAACTATGCCATATGATAGTGAGAAATCGATGCCTAGAGCAAGAAGGATGAGTAGGGAGTGGACGAGAGCGAGTAGAGACCAAGAGTGTCCCCTCGTCGGAGGTGAAGGTTAGCTTTATAGGAAATGGTTTGAACAAGGGTCGTGGATTTCTACTTGCTCCCACCTATAATGGCCTGGATTTGATCAAATGGTAAGGTTGGGATTTAATCTTTCATGGGGGTTTCATGATCTAGATGGGACGTGGTATACACATAGATCCATGTGGGACAATGAGAGATGAGGATATGGTGTTCCCTTGGTGAAAGGACAACTTAGTCCCTCACCTGCCATTACTTACCTAGGGCAACTACACACCTCACCTATAGTTCATACCTGTACTATCGAGACAAGAATTTTCTAGGTCAGAACCTTTGCATGGATCAATGGCCCATTCCAATGCTCACTTGGGCCACTAATGGACTTGAATTGTGGGTCTTGGTTAGGTTTTGGGCTTTGGGAATGTACGTGTGCTTAAATAGGGTGTTTGGGTGGAAATGTGGTGATACCGACCAACGTTCAGAGCGCATTTCATCGGAGAAGCTGATTACAAAACCAAGGTGTCTATAGATGTCCCTCCTAAGCAAGGTCGAGGGAAGCGAGACCAATGCTCAAGATTGAGAAAGACACCTTGCTTGAGTCCACGGGAAAAACATGTTGTTGACCTTGAGTCGTTTATTTGGCAGATGCACCGAAAGTCGTGACTAATTTCTGAGATGCAGATGTAGATGCGGAATGTTGATGTTAGTGGTGGGTATGCACGGAGTTCTGCTACGGACATGTAGTTTTCGCGCGATGCTAATGCAAATGTTGGATGCTCACCGCTAATTGCTGATGTGATGAAAGCTAATACTATTGAATATGCGATGCTAGGAGATGTGAGGATGCTAACAGTGGATGCAGATGCTAGATGCAGACAATGTAACGACAGGTACCATGCTGATGGTCAATCATTCCACGACAAAGGGGATGATAGGTCACCCAGCAAGCACAGAGAGAGTCATGATAAGTTGACAAACTCATCGACCAGATAGTTTGGATTACCAGCCCAAAGAAGGGGGCATGGCAAGATATCGAACTCGCCTATCAAGCAATGGCATTTTGTAGATGTCGTCCAGACAATTGATGGTATCACCCGAATAGTTTGGGATATCGGCTCAAAGAAAGGTGACATGAAAAAATTACTGACTTGTCAACCGAAGAATACGGTCAGACTTACCGACAAAAGGAATAAAGAATGTCATAAGTTTCAGACTTATCAACCGAAAGGAAAAGAATATGGTGAGTTTCTTACTCATTGATCAATAAAGAAATGGTAAGTTTCAAACTTACCGACCAAGGATATGGCAAGTTTCGAACTTACCGACCAAGGATATTGTAAGTTTCAAACTTACCGAGCGAGGATATGGCAAGTTTCGAACTTATCGACAAAGGAGAGAAAGATATAAAACTTGTGGGCCAACAAATGGTAAGTTTTGGACTTACTGACAGAGCATATGGCAAGTTTCGGACTTATCGACCAAGGATAGCAAAATATCAGACATGCGGGCCAACAAATGGTAAGTTTCAAACTTACTGATCAAGAATATGGAAAGTTTTGGACTTATCGATTGTGGATAGCAAGATATCAAACTTACAAGTCGACAATTGGTAAATTTTGGACTTACCGAACGATGCTATAGTAAGTTTCGGACAAACCAATCGAGGGATATCAACATATTAGACTTACGGACCGACAAATGGCAAGTTTCAGATTTACCGATCGATGGATAGCAAGATATCAAACTTACAGGCTGGCAAAAGGAAAGGGAGAGATGACAAGATATCGGTCTTGTCAGGTCAGTAAAAGAAAAGGGAGAGATTACAAGATATTGGTCTTGTTGGGCTAGCAAAAGAAAGGGAAAAGATGACAAGATATTCGTCTTGTTGGGTCGACAAAAGAAAGGGGAGAGATAACAAGATATCGGTCTTGTCAGGTCGACAAAAGAAAGAGACGAGATGACAAGATATCAATCTTGTCGAACCGACAAAAGAAAGGAAAGAGATGACAAGATATTAGTCTTGTCGGGCCAGCAAAGGAAAGAAGAGAAATGACAAGATATCGGTCTTGTCTGGCTGGCAAAGGAAAGGGGAGAGATGACAAGATATCAGTTTTGTTGGGTTCGCAAAAGAAAGGGGAGAGACAACAAGATATCAGTCTTGTCGTGTCGGCAAAAGAAAGGAAAGAGATGACAAGATATCGGTCTTGTTGGGCCGATGAAGGAAAGGAGAGGGATGACAAGATATTGGTCTTGTTGAGCAGACAAAAGAAAGGAGAGAGATGACAAGACATCAGTCTTATTGGGTCGATAAAAGAAAGGAGAGAGATGACAAGACATCGGTCTTGTCGGACCGATAAAAGAAAGGAGAGAGATGACAAGATATCGGTCTTGTCAGGTCGACAAAAGAAAGGGAAGAGATAACAAGATATCAATCATGTCAGGCTGGTAAAGGAAGTAAAGAGACGACAAGATATCGGTTTTATCGAGTTGGTCAAAGAAAGAAAAGAAATGACAAAATATCAGTCTTGTTAGACCGACAAAAGAAAGGAGAGAGATATCAAGATATTGGTCTTGTTGGTTCAACAAAAGAATGGAGAGAGATGACAAAATATCGGTCTTGTCAGGCTGGCAACGAAAATGGGAGAGATGACAAGATATCGATCTTGTCAGGTTGGCAAAGGAAATAAGAGAGATGATATGATATTGATCTTGTCGGGCTGGCAAAGGAAAGGGGACAGATGACAAGATATCGGTCTTGTCAGATTGGAAAAAAAAAGGGAAGAGATGACAAGATATCGGTCTTGTCAAGCCGACAAAAGAAAAGGGAGAAATAACAGGATATCGGTCTTATCAGGCCAACAAAAGAAAGAAGCAAATGACAAGATATCGATCTTGTCAAGCTAACAAAAGAAAGGGGAGAGATGATAAAATATCAGTCTTGTCGGTCCAATAAAAGAAAGGAAAGAGATGACAAGATATCAGTCTTGTTGGGCCAACAAAAGAAAGAGGAGAGATGACAAGATATCGGTCTTGTTGAGTCGACAAAAGAAAGGAAAGAGATGATAATATATCGATCTTGATAGACCGACAACGGAAAGGGAAGAGATGACAAGATATCAGTCTTGTCAGGCCGACAAAGGAAAGGGAAGAGATGATAAGATATCGGTCTTGTCGAGCCGACAAAAGAAAGGGAAGAGATAACAAGATATCGGCCTTATCGGACTGACAAAAGATTGGGGAGAGATGACAAGATATCGATATTATCGACCACACAATAGAAAGGAGAGAGATGAGAAGATATTGGTCTTGTCGGGCTAACAAAAGAAAGGGGAGAGATGACAAGATATTGATCTTGTCAGTCCAACAAAAGTAAGGGGAAGGAGAGGGACCCACCTGGTTAGTAGGCTGGGGTTTCCACCTCGGGAGAATATTGGAAGAGGATTGCTGCTTCAGCTGCTCTGCTATGCTAGATTTGCTTCTTCTTCTGGAGATCCACTATTGTTTCTAGCAAACCAAGGGCATATCTGTCATTTTCCTGACTAATGGGGCTAAATCTGTTGAGGGATAGCCACATGATTTCTATGACAATCCCAAACATAATTGAAATTGAAAGGGACATTAATTGAAAGTGAAAGGGACATTTTGTAGGCTCTAGCCAGCAATTTGGGCACAAATGTAATTTTACAGAAAGATAAGGTCATTACTGCAAATTTTCTCGTGTGTGGCTGTTAACCGATGCTCCAATAATATCTGTAACCCTATGGTGCCTAGAGAGAACAATTATATCTCCATAGGATGCATTTGGGGTCCAAGAAATTATATCTGGCAAATGTCAATGACTTATGTGTAGTTTTGAAAACAATAGGGACCTTTCTACAATTTTTCCAAGAGCTACTTCTTTGAGTCTTTTGTTGACTCTCGTGAAATGTTTGAGTCTTGGCCAAGTGTCAAAGAGTATCATCTACATCTCCGAAAGGATTATGTTATATTCTTGTAAGAAAATAAAAGTTTGAGGACCTTTCTGTAAAATTACAGATTTCAATGCACCGATGGATTACCTAGGGCACCTATGTAGAGTAGGAAATCGGGTCGGGCCATGGCCCGTATGTGGGACGGGCTGGGTTGGGCCGGTCCATTGGGCCTAAAAAAAAGTTTAAAATTATTTTTTTATTAATAAAAAAATATTTGAAATACAACAATTTTTTTACATAAAAAATACAAAAGATATTTACATCATTTGTTTTACAGTTTTTTTTCAATTTTTACATCAAGAATTATTCATTTAGGGAATCTGTTCTGCCTGTTGAAGTTGATGTCGCATCATCGTCTTCTTCTGATTCAGACTTCGAGCTCAATCCTTGAAGACGGTCAACCACATCGTACCAATCTTTTAAGAAGACGGAGGCTTCTACAGACTTCTCTGATAATCTACATCTTTTATCATTTAATACTCTTTTTCCTGCAGAAAATGCAGATTCCGATGCCACAGTTAATGCCGAAATTGTTAGTAAATCTTTTGCCATTTTTGCAACTATAGGAAACCTAATAGCTATAGTAGACCACCACTTTAATATATTTAAGTTATCTATTTCTAAATCACTAAAAGCAATTGGGGATTTTAAATAATTATCTAATTCATTATTTGTACTTGATTTTATATAT
>JAMKQA010063071.1:0-13164 GCA_024699735.1 Posidonia australis
ACCACCGGCACACCACACAGCAACCAACCGCCAGCCACAACCACCAGCGAGGCCAACTACCAGCCTCAACCACCAGCGAGGCCAACTACCAGCCTCAATCAGCAGCCCACGCGCAAGCGGGCCCCACAAGTACAGAGCCAAACCATGCACAGGAACACGCAAAAAGAAGTCAACCTACGAGGCCTAAGTCCAAAAGCACCAAACCACACAATGGGCCTCGGAACAGTAACACTTGTCCAGGAAAATAAAATTCATAAGATGTAAATAATTACAAAGTGAATTTTACAGGTGTTACACATTATCATTTCTTTTCAAGATTTTAGGACCATTTCATCTGCCAAATCCTGACCAAATCACATTTCACTTTCTTTATTCATTTCCACTTTCTTTACTGTTGTTACATTGATCAGGGGTAACTAGGAACACAAGCAGTAGGCGAGGACATCCTTCCCCTACCTTCCTGCACTGCTGCGATGAAATTCCCCGTGCGAGTTGTCACCGCCTTGGCCAACCAGCTTCAATTTCATTTTCATAAGTGTTCGGGAATATGCCTCTGTCTGACGACCAGTCGGTGACCTGAACAACTAGTTCCAATGACCCAAGCTCAGCCTACACCGTCGGTGACCCGAACAACTAGGCTCAAAAGTCCATGCTTAGCCTACACCGCTACGAGCTTGGTGACCCGAACAACTAGTTACAACGACCCATGCTCAGCCTACACCGTCGGTGACCCGAACAACTGGGTATGAAAACCCAGGCTTAGCCTACACCGCTATGAGCTCGACAGCCACGTTATTAGTGTTCCATTTCAAAACTATTTTTCATTTCATTCCATTCTACTCGTTGTAGGACTCTATTTCCTAGCAACACTTGATCCTCCACTGGGGTTCCAACTCAAGTCATGAAAATCATGTTTAAATTCATAAATTAGGTTTATGTCTAAAACCACATAAAACCATCTTTTTCATTCATTAATAGGGTCTAAACCTTAAAACCACACCCAAATTCATTTGTTTGGGGTTCTACATGTCTCCTTGTCATTACATAGGGAAACATCATTCATATAAACTCATCATACCATTAAAACCATTTAACATTCATCAAAATTCACAATTTTACATTCCAAGTTCAGGGCAAAAACGACATACCGAATTTTTAATTCGGTATTTTGAATTTCCCTATTTCGGTATGTCGAAACCCCCTATTTCGGTCGATCGAGTATTTTCGGTCTGTCGAAATCAGGTATCGACTTAATCTGTCAGGATTTCGGCATACCGAATAAATTCGGTATACTGAATTCTTCGCAGACAAGGTACATTCCTGTTCCGCAACGACGAAATTCGGCCAAAGTGGGAGTCCCGATCGAACTCCCAAACATATACCAAAAATTTCCATAAAATTATGGGGTGTACACCCTTAAGTCTACTTCAAAACCCTTGAAACCATTCATGATTCCATCAACCATATAAAGAGATATAAATTCGCAAGGGGAACATACTCAGAGTTAAACCTTAAAACATTTAAGGCATATCTACCCAAAACTTACGAAATTCACACAATCTAGCATGATCCCTACACATTCACATCATTTATCTCATTTCTATCATTCCAACTATTTTTCTACGATTTTTCCATGCATTTATCACAATTTTTCTTACAATTAACCCACTGTTAACAAAACATCAAACGAAGGCAAGGAAAAGGGGTCGCGTACCTGGCTCAGCTCCCGGCGACCCTCCCCGCCCTTTGGCGAACCTCCTCGCCCCCCGGCGAAGCCTCCTTTACCGTCGGAACACACGAGCGGCTCACCACCTCCTCGGTTACGCGTCGATCCTCTCCCTCTCCTCCTCTCTCTGTCATCCCTTCCTCTCTCCGCATGCCATGGCCTTCATTTATCCTTCTCTCCACCCGCGACGCGCCGGCAACCCATCGCATTGGAGGAGACGGCGAGGCATGGAACAATGTCGCTGGTGGCACGGGTCGTGAAAGGGAAGGAAGGAGACGGGAAATGGTGTGGGCACGTGAGAGGAAAGGAAAAGAAAGGAGAAAAAGAAGGAAAAGAAAGGAAGAAAAACAGGCACGCGAATCGAGGCGATTGTGCACCCTCAAGCTGGACCCCACATTGGTCCCAGATCACAAACAGGCGCACAGACAACCAACCACCAGCTTACATAAACAAGAAACAATAGATTATCGATTAATAAACCATTTAAGCAATATTATAATAAATCACATGGTTTACAAATAAAAATGGATAATCAGACCCAGATGTCATACATAGAGACTCAAAAATCGCTACACTTAAACCTTTGGTGAAGTTGCTTTGATGACTGAGTGTAGGGGGTAGAGATAATTCTTTTCATTGCCATGTCCTGCACATAATGACAGTTAATTTTTATGTGCTTTGTGTGTTCATAAAAGATGGGATTACTGACAATGAATATGGTAGTTTGGTTGTCACAATACATCGGTATAGGCTATTTAATAGTAAAACCTTAACAGTAAAACCAAGCTCTTGTAAGAGTGACCTAATCCACATCATCTCGTTAGTTGTTTGAGTTATGGATTTGTATTCTACCTCTGTACTAGATTGAGATACTATATTCTACTCCTTACTACGTCAGGTGACAAGTTTGCCTCCTATATATGTGTAGAAACCTGACATTGACTTTCTATCTCCTCGATTTCCTGTATATTTTGAATCTTAGTGAGTCTTAATTTGTATATGACCATTCTTTTTATACACTAAGCCTCTTTTTGGAGCATCCTTGATACAGGCAAGAACACGTAAGGCTCTAGTCTAGTGTATTTTTCTAAGTTCATGCATGAATTGACTTAGTAAACTAATTGCATAGGAGATATTTGTCCAAATCACTGTCAAATGTATCAGTTTTCCAACAAGTCATCTATACTGACTAGGATTCCTTAATAGCTCTAAGGTGGTATCTGAAAAGGATGACATCTACTTAATAGGAGTATTTTCTGGTAGGGGTGTAAACGGAGTGAATACAAAGCGAATATGTGAATATTCGAATTCGAATTCGAAAATTTTCATCTACATCCGAATTCGTATCCATATCCGAACGAATGTTAAATTCAATATCCGTATTCGAATTTGTCGAATGCATTCGAATTCGGATATTATCCGAATTCGACCGAGAAACTTAAATACGAATACATTTGTATCCGAAATATTTGAAAAATCTGAAATATAAACATTATAAATCTGTAAATAATAAACCTAAAATAGTAAACCCAAAACTTTAAGATAATAATTCAAGTATTCATTGAATACTATTCAATGAATATATAACCTGTTTTTCTAAAAAATAAATGTAAACAATATGATAATCAAACATCAACAATAATAATTCAACAAGTGTTAACCATAAATCATAAATCATAATTATAAAGTTTCTTCAAATAAGAATTAATCATAATCTCAATTCTTCTCCAACATAAATAGACTATACGTTCAAAACACAAATAAATAACAAATGTTCAAGTTATGTTTAAAGAAAAATTAATAACATATGTTCAAATAGAAATATAAACAACAAAATATTCCAAGTTTTGTTAAAAACACAAAAAAAAAAAATCAACATTTTTGCACATTATATTGTCAAATCCCTTAGACCTAAAGTTTGTCTCATTTTCATTAATCACACCTACAAAAGGGAAAAAATGATTAGTAAATATACATACACTATGTTCAAAGTAAAACAAATGAAAGACTTAATTTGAAAAGATACTTAGATACCAATAACTAATCTCACTCAACAGTAACGGTGTCAGTGTCTATTAATAGCAATACAAAGGAAAAATGTTAGATATAATGTTTAATTGTATAATAAAAATCAAAATAAAAAAGTATTAACAATTAACAGAATTTCTCAGAATCCTTGGAATTCACGGTAGCAACCACATCATAAAAATCAACGTTAGGAATTAATAGAGTTGCAATGACAATAGGAGTGGAAGCTTGACTTTGACCAATAATGACTTCCTTTGATTGAAAATCAACCATAACTTCTAATTCTATATTGAAAAATCATATAAAAGAACTAAGAAAAATAATAATCAAGTTTTTTAATTTTTTATCAAAGGAATACAATCAAATTATTAAAAGAATGTATAACCTGTGTTGGATTGTAAATCCCTGTTACCAATAGAAGTTGATTTCTAAGACATTTTTAAAAGATTATCATCCTATATTAGAAAAACAAAACAAATAGTAAAATTATTCAAGTATGCTAAAATAAGGTTGCAGTGTTAATTTTAAGTATAATGACCTATGGAGTGGTATTTCTGAATTTAAAGTACACACCCCAAACACAAGCAACGCTAAAAGGAATATTATTACGTTCCCAAATAAAGCAATAGCATACTAAAGAACACAAACTATAATAGATTATGTGGACCTCAACTACCATTTACTCATGAAGATTTAATACTAGAAAATCTAATCATCTACTAATAAAAGAAAGTTTATTAAATAAGCCTTGCTTGAATATGAAAAGCTCATTAACAATCTGCAGGGATGAAATGCTTATTAACTTAAGATGAAAAGCCCATTACATTCCGACATACACCAGAAGAGAGGAAGGAATCATGTCCTATTCAAGTTCCGACTCATTTTGGAGGTTTGAGTTCACTCCCTCTATGACTCAAAACTACCAAAATATATCCATAGATATGTTGGTTGTATTGTGCTTATCAATAGGATTTTTTTATTCAGTATCATATAAAAGTTTGATATTTAGAAATTTAAATACAAGATACGAAAGTAAGTTAATACAGTAACAAAGAAAATTAAAAGAATGAAGATCATGGTGCTGTAGCAGAAAATCAATACTATTAGATATATATACATGCTTACTCAATGAAATAATATAAATATAATATAAAACTAGGCATTTCCACTGTCTGAAAGATTGAAAGGAAAAAAAAAATTATGGACTACATTTTCCACAAATCCTACTTCATAAGTTATGAATCATAACCACATTCTCATAATGGAAATTCATTATTATAGACCAAAAACTTTTCCATTGGCAAAAAGATTAAGCACAAAAAAAGTCTGAGACAAGAATATGGAACTGAGACAAAGAAGATGGAAAAAGATTAAGCACAAAATTCTCCAATGACACTGAGAGTTTGAGATAAGAAAATTTTCCATCGTCGTCTTTCCTTTTTGCACCCTCAGAAAAAATTGCATCACATTCAGATCAAAAACATTTTTTGTTTTCTGGAAGACACAGGTTCCCAACTTTATACCAAGGCTTTATTAAACACATTGAGATTAAAAAATAAGAAACCACCATAATACTATTACCATATGCTCATGATTTCCATCCAAATACAGAGAATGTATCACATTAGAATCAAATGTATTTTGTTAGCTTGTGATTAAGATGCATATCATTTTGATTTCTGACTTGAAAGTGGATTTTGATCAAAGGACTCACTGAGCTATTAGCCGTGATTACAGTTAGGAGTGGGCGAGTGGTTGTTGTCTGGAGCGTAGAGGAGGAGGTGGGGAAGCCTTTGTTGTCCGATGAGGAGTGCTCGGAAGTTGGAAGCTAGGGGGAGGAGGAGGGGAAGTCGAAAGCAGAAGCTGCCTTTTGTTCGATGGGAGTGATCGAGTGAGGTTGAGGAGATGAGTGGAGGAGGAGGAGGACGACGACTCGTCCTGTCGGCTGCAGGCTTGTTGAGGCTGAGAGTGAGAGGCAAAGAGGAGTGGAGGATTGAATGACGGAGGAGGAGGTGGAGGAGGACGACTCGTCTTGTGTGCTCAGATTCGACGCAAAGAGGAAGGGATGACGAGTGAATGGAGGAGTGGAGGAGGCAGAGGACGACTTGTCCTGTGGAGTTGGCTGCGGGCTTGTTAGAATGTTAAGTTAGGGTTTTAGTTTTTAAGTTATTATATAAATGTAAATTTTGCAAAGATAGTATTTAAGTTTTTATTTATTAATTATTAGATACTTATGTCTTAAGTTTTACATGTAAATAGATTGATTAATTTAAAATAAATAAATAAAAATATTAAATTTTCGGATTCGGATATTTTCGAATCGGATCTACCAACATCCGTATTCGATTTTATTTTTTTCGAATTTGAATTTGGTTCGTCGAATATTTTTTCGGATAAAAATTCAAGATTTTGAATACAATTTCAAAATGGATTTTTAGATATTTTTGGATTTCTGACACTCCTACATTCTGTTTCTGATTTGCATTCCAAAAGTCCTATTTCCTAGAGGAGGTCAAGGACATGCTTTCTCTAACATAGTGACATTTTGCCATTAACTTAGGTAAATTCAATGCTTAGGAAGTATGTTAGCTTTCTCATATCCTTAGTGACAAAGTGTGCCTTAAGATGTTCTTTTATTTCTTCAATGTCCTTTACATCATAGCCTGCTATCAGGATATTATCAACATAGACTATGAGAAGTATACATCCACTGGCAGTCTTCCTATAGAAGACAGAGTGATTAACAATATATCTGAAACTCCCTTTCCATAACTATCTGGTTGAATTTATCGAATCATGTGTGGGGACTTTATTTTAGACCATAAATTGTCTTGGTTTGGATATGCAATTCTCTCTCTGAGCAACATATCGTAGAGGTTGCTCTATAAACACAGAATTTATCAGATTATTGTATAAGAAAGTATTTTTTACATTTAAATGGCACATCTTCCAAGAATTGTTTACAGTAATTGACAGAATAACGTAGATGAAGTTGAGATGAGCAATAGGGGAAAAAGTCTCCTTATAGTCAAATACTATATGTTTGAGTGAATTCTTGAGCAACCAAATGGACTTTGTATGGATCAACTATATTGTCTGCCTTGTACTTGATTATGTATACCCATCTACAGGTGACTATGGTGGTTCTGACAGAGTCGATCATCAACTCCTAAGTGTCACGAGTTATCAATACAGTTATTTCTTCATGCACAGTTGTCTTTCATTAAGAAAGTAATAGTATTTTCTAATAATTCCTAGGAACAAACTTAGAAGAGAGGGATAAAGCAAAACTACAAAAAGGAAGATGAAGAGAGTTGTAAGTAACAAAATGGATATCAGATGAATAGTGGAAGATCGAGTACCTTTCCGAAGTGTAATGGGAAGATCAGAATTCGCGGAGGAGTATGGTTTTGTCGTTGGAGGCACTTATGTCTACTTACGGTGTCGATATACTTGCAAAGTGAGAAATTTCCTTTAATAGTGGAAAGGTCTTGACCAGTGGCAGATGACTCAACAATGGACGGGAAAGGTAGACACTTGGCATTGGATGTAGAACTATCTAAATAACTTTGGGACTCAAAGAAGGTAACATCTGTAGATTCAAGTTATCGTTTGATAGGAAGATGAAAACATCGGTAACCCCTTTAAGCTCGAGAATAATTAACAAAAATATACTTGATTGATCGGAGATATAATTTATCAAGTCTAAAGATCCTAAACAAAATCAAACTAAAAGTGTTTAAAAATCTACATGTAGACCATGATAGTGTGAGTAACATTTAAGATATGTCTATGTTTACGCTCAGTAATCTCATTTTGTTGAGAGGTGTGAGGACATGTAGTCTGATGTATAATACGTAAAGATGCATAATAAAACTCAACCTTAGATTAGACAAATTCAAGAGCATTATTAGTGCGTAAACATTTTAGAGTAATATCAAATTAATTTTTTATTTCTGAAATAAAGGATTTAAGTACATTATAAATATGATTATGATCTTTAAGCAATTGTACCTAAGATACTTGTGAGAAATCATCAATGAAAATAACACAATAACGATGATTAGACGTAGACGAAACTTTGGTAGGATCCTAAATGTCACAATAGATTAACTCAAACAAGAATGGACTTGACATAAGACGTAAATGTCTAAAGGAAGCATGATGGTGCTTTTCTAACTGACAAGACTTGTAATCAAAAGGAAAGACAGAGATCCATGGCAAGGCTTGCTACAACTTTTGATAAGATGGATGTCCAAATTGGTAGTGCCATAGAATAGACAACTTAAAGGTGGATGTCACAGACGTTAATCCTCTTGGTATATTGTCATTGACCAGTCGGTACATGTCATTGTCTCATTCATGGTTCAAATCAATCCTCCATTTTGTCCGTAAATCCTGAAATGTTTAGAGATAAGGAATGAAGTTTACAAAATAATTACTGGAAATCATATAAAAGACTTTGTTAAGTGAAAGCTGGGAAGAGGCTTGCACATTCCTTCTCCAGTAGCCAGACAAGACCGACTATCAGCAATGGCTATTGAACGAATATCAGAAAGCTAGAATAAGTGTGTAAAATGTTGTTTTTGTACTTGACATATAAAAAGAGACATCAGAATCAATGATCTAGGAGGAATTTCTGGATGCGAGGAGAGTATTAGTACCTGTGGAAGTAAAGTGGGAGGTAGTGACGATGGAGTCAGTGATATTTAGTTGTAAGAATTGTTGATAATCAGTCTGAGAGATGGTAATTGTCTGCTTGTTGGTAGTGGAAGTGGTGAGTGTAGACTCGGTAGCGTTATTGAAGGTTGACCAATCAGATTTTAGCATCTGTTAACTCAATGATCTGTCTGTTTAAAGTGAGTACAACGGGGACATCTTCCATTGTTTGCACGGCCACAACCCCCTCCCCTTGTAGGAGCCATTGTGCCCTTGATCACAAGTAGCTGCCATGGTTAACTGATTAGACATTAGAGAAGGCATGACAGTGGAAATATGTAAAAATCTGGCAAAGGTAGACTATAGATCAGGTACATTGTCAACCCTTAAAACCTTTCTCCTTCATGGCAAAGGTAGATTGCCACAACTCGCACCTCATGATACTACTTCATCTGAATAATATCACTAGTTAAAAGCTATTAGATCTCAAGTTCATCAAGTAAAGCCCACAAAAATGTAAAGTGCTCATGAATTGAGCGATTACCTTACCGTAAAGTGAACAACTGTTCCACACTTCGAAGATTTGAGAGTTGTTTTTCTCGTGACCATATGTGAGACGTAATATATCTCGAATCTTCTTTGCCTGTTGTAACATCATGATGCCTCTTGCAATGGTAGATTTCATATTATTTACTAATCAAGATACAATAGTGGCATCATCCACACACTTAATCATCATATGTTACATCTTTGCCATAGAGAGGAGGCTAATGTAAGGTGTCTCATATCGCGATGGGCTGTAATAAAAGTCTTGAAGCTTTGCGCCCAAAATAGATAATTTTTACCATTCAATTTTTTGGATGTCCTACTAAGTTTCTTCACCAAGGATTCACGTGTTGCTGTGGAGTACAATTTGATTTGTCGCAGTCGGTAGAGAGGGACTGATTTGTTGTGGAAAAAAAAATGAAAATAAAAAACACACAACCGCCTTTCAGTAACACAACTACATAATCCGGAGTCACAAACATATGTGGATATTACGTATCTACACACAAACAGGGATGGTTGACTGGTAGTAGGTTTTAAACATGGCCTGAGAAAAAACTGTTGGCGGGCTTGAAGGGTTTGGAAGACCCTACCGGCGACGTCAGTTCTTTGAAAGTGGCTTTTCTAGGCAGTCAACGAGACTGGACAGCCCTGTTGGGGCTGTCAGCACCCCTGGAAGGGTGCGCTTGTTCTACTGAGGCCATCGAAGAAGAGACTGGAGGCTATTGATGACACTGGAGAAGAGTTAGGAGGCTGCCAGTGGCTTTGGAGAGGTCTAGGAAGCCTACTGACGGTGCTGGAGGGTGTGGGAAAGAGAGGGTAGCCGCTGTGCTGGTGCCGAAGACTTGGAGGGAGGCTCCGGAGAGGAAAAAACAGGCTAACTGTAGGAAAGGGTTGGGGTGATGGCTAGGGTTTGTCCCTGTGCTTTGATACTATGTAGAAAGTACGAGGAAAAAATGGTCTATTTTATTCAAAGACTGTGGTTACATATATATATAGGATATGACTGAAATCCCATACAGATGAATATCCAATAACCTGAATGCCTTCTACCATCCTAATACATAATATAAACTCTTAACATTAACAAATAAAGAACACTTCTTTCAAAGTAATGGTAAGAGAATAACAATGTCTATATCTTACAAAATAAAATAATAGTCAACTTTGGATTTATTTTCCTTGATTTTAGCTACTAACTTATTGTATAACTACCCAAAAAATGTGATGGCTATATCTTGCTTACCATGTTTGGAGATTAAGTACTACAATCATTGCTCACATTAATTCAAATAAAATAATAGTCAAAGTTTGGATTTATTTTGCTTGATTTTAGCCACTAATGTATTATGTAACTACCCAAGAATGTGGTGGCTATATCTTACTTGCCATGTTTGGAGATATAATTAATCCTACAATAATGATTTAAAATTATTTAATTATTTTTAAATGGTATGAATTCCCCTTCCAATTATAACCTGGGAATCTTAAATTATTTTTAAATTAAGTGCAATTCTATGTCCTGCAAATATGACCGCTACTCTCAACATTAAATTTATATGTATTCCATTATTTTAGCATGATTAGTGGAAATAGGATCTACAAAAACTTGCATTCAATAACTGCCAATATCTTGCTGTGGTTAAAAGATCTATAGGGATCACTTTGTTAATCATTTCAATCTTATGCACGTAGTTCAGGAACTAACTTCAGCTTCCATTGTCTAGGATAAGAGCGTGAGAGAAGTTGCTGCTGTGGCTCTTTCTACTCTTGCAAAATATGATCTTGAGTATTTTGCAGAACATATTCTTAACAAATTGATTCCTTGCACACTGTCATCAGACCTTTGCATGCGTCATGGAGCAACATTGGCTGCTGGTGAACTTGTAATTGGTTTGCTTCAGTGTGGTTTCATTGTTTCCACCGGTTAGTATTCTCCCTTCTCTTCTTTATGATTTTTGTACTGCTCAACAAGAAGCTTGCATATGACACCAATGTAAGAGTCTACAGTAACTGTTTTCTTCTTCCTAAGTTTATTCTACATGAAATATGTCTTGCCAAAGGACTGAGTGTAAAGGCTTGTAGGTCATTATTCATTCTTAAACTTTCAGGATCTGGTCATGGTCATCTTGCCTGGAGCTTTGCATAGAGACAGTAAGCAGTTTGTATGCATGTCTAAGGCAGTAATTGGCTTTATAATATTATAACATGATTGGAAATTTTTATCAAATCGTAGAGTGTGAATGTTCATCACAAGGTTTTAAAAATCAGAATGGCTGGTTCAACCGGCAACCAGCAAAGTCATCGGGTCTATTACTGGCAAACCTGTTGGACCTGGTTCAACAAATTGAACTGGTTTAGGTAGGGTTGGCTAATGATATATATATATATATATATATAGTAAAAAATCTAATTCATTCATCTAAACTCTTAAAAGTCCTAGTCTGACTCCACAACATAAAGAAGGAAAGAAGAAGAAATCGGTGACAAGCAATGTGTCTGATTGGCAACGTTGAGCAACATGTCTGATTACTGACGACGAGCAACATATCCTCCCCCTCCTCCACCTCCTCCTCAGGGATCGGAGAGTAGATGTGGGGGCATTCCTCACCATTCTTCTTCTTCTCATTCCCATGCACTCTTGTTGTCAGTTTCCTTTCTCTTTCCTTTTCTATGTTGTGTGGAGTCGGATTAGGGCTTCCGGAGTTTGGGTGTGTGATTTGGCTTTTTACTGCACATATACTGGACCAGTTCTATTTGTTAAATCAGCTGTTTCAATAGGTTCATTGGTTGAATTGCTATAATGGTTCAACCAAGGTGTATTGACTCGGTGAGCTTGTTGGTTGCTTGTTGAACTGGCTTGTCTGGATTTAAAAACCTTGGTTACAAGTGACTATATGCACTACCTACAAATATGAACACAGGTAGGTGCAATCTACATATCTCGAGTGTTGTCAAAACAAATAGGCCACTTGTTGTCAAGGTTTTGAAAACTAGACTGGGCTGGCTGTGTTTAACTGGTTGCACCGGGTAGTGGTAGTGCCACCTTTCATGTAGAGTGAAGTTGCCATCGTGTTGAACGAGGAGGTTGGAGGTACATGATGACAACTTCTTCTGCACTGTTTCTTTTTCTTCTTCTTACTTTTTTCTCATTTTTCCTTCTTCATTGCCTTCTTGATCTTCTTTATGCTCTTCTTCATCTCCTTTATCCTTTTTTCTCTTCTTATTCAAATCTTCTTGCACAACTAATTATAGGAGGATAATAGAGTGAAAATGTGTGGTTAGTGTTAGTGACTTATTATTTTTAAACTTTTTAAATGTTATGTTAGTGATGTCATGCTGATGTCACCAAATTGAACCAGTTAAATCGACTGATCCAGCGATAAGAATGGGTTAATGGTCAGTCTAGTTATAGAACTTTTCATCTCAGTGTCTATTATGCAAATAAAGGTATGGATTCCACTATGGAGATTAGGATATTAGATTTATTAGGATTTAATATTGTTTTTTCAACTAGCTTTTAATAGGATTGGATTTTGTTCTGTATGTATGTGTTTCAAATTTAATTTCCTCTTCAATTGTAATTTACATTAATCTTTTTAAAAAGATTATACATTGGTTATCTATGTGTGCTACATAATTTTGGTACTAGAGCCAAGACTATAGATGTTAATTTGTCATCAACTTTGTTCTACCTAGAGAATGGTTATCTTCACTTAGACGTGTTGCCATCATAGAATCAAACGTCGGTTTCGTGTCGGACTTCGGTCCGACAAAAATAGGAAACGTGTGGGACATCGGTGGAAATGTCGGTGGAAACGCGGTAAATTTACAGAAGTCCATGGAAATGGTAAAAAAACTTTGAATTTTGATTTGAAATTCTTAGATAAGCTAAAGTAAGTAATAATCTACTTCTTGGACTACTTAGATCAACTCTTTCAATATATATCACATGAAAATATAGTAGATAAGTCTAATAGAAATATCCCGAAGTATAAATAATACATAAAAATGCTTAATAAATGTTTAAAAACAAAAAGACTAAAAAAGTTACCTTACATATGCTTAATACCATGAAGAATGTCTTGTTGGATCAAAATATTCTTCCTATACATCAGCTATTATATTGTGTTCTCGATGAAGTTGTTGTCGAATTTGAAACTCTCCAGAACACATAGTTGTTCCAAGACATATGATTATAATAT
>JAMKQA010063072.1:0-18716 GCA_024699735.1 Posidonia australis
GGGTACCGCCTGGGAGCAATTCGGTATGCCGAATCCAATTCGGCATACCGTTTTCTGCTGTTGCAGAAAACTCCCCAGGCCACCGTCATCTCTTTCTCTCCCAAGTGGGAGTAAGGATCGGACCCTCCAAACATGCCACTAAAATTACCAATAAAACATGGGGTGTAGACCTCCAAGTCTACTCCAAAACTCCTCAATCAAAACATGAATCCATTAAGCATGTTGTTCTAACAAAAATCACAAAGACATCAAGCCCAAACACAGTTACTGTAGCATGCTTCAAGAACATCCACGAAAATCATACAAAACGCCCATAAATCAACATGCTATCAACATGCTCACATCATTCATCTCATTCCCAACATTTCCCCATTTTTTGCATAATTTAAACATCATTTTCATGATTTTTCCCTCAAACCCAACATGACTCAACTGCAGAAGAAACAGAAGGGAAACGCGTACCTGGCTCCGACGAGCCTCGCGTACCCTCACACCGACGGTGCACGGCACTAGCCCAGCTTCCCACACTCGCGCGAGCTCCTCTGGCGTGCGACTCCTCCGCAGCAACCACACTCCCTCTCGCCCTCTCTCTGCTTCTCTGCTTCTCCCTCATGCCGCACACCTCCTCTTAACACCTCCGACGCCTGCCATCCCGGAATCCCGCTGACGTCCACCAGCTACGCGTAGCTCTGGACGGAGGGGACGGAACGAGCAGCTAGGTTCACGAGATTGGGAGGTCAGTCACGGGCATGGAGAAGACGGGTAATAGCACGGCACAACACCGCGGGCTCTTGACCAAGTCAAAGCCCAAGCCCGAGTGGGTCCACCACAAGCACGGGTCCCAAAGCAGAACCGACCCACTAGCCAAAGAAAACACACCACAGGGGAGAAACCAAGGCACAAAACACAAAGGGAGCCCACAGCCAACAAACACAAACTAGATTTACCATTAATAAACCATACACAAATAATTACAAGAAAACCATGGTTTATATTAAATGGAAAAACCCAGACACAGATGTTACATTTAGGATCTTTAGGATTTAATTAATTGATTAGGGTTTTAAGGGTTTTATTGTTTTAAGGTTTTTAGGATTTTAATTATTTTAGGTTTTCTGTGATTTAATTATTGTTTTTAAATTAGGATTTTTTAGGGTTTTATTATTTTAGGATTTGTTGTGATTTATTTGGATTAAAGTTTTGTGTTTGAGTTTTAATTTAGATTTAATTAGTTTTTACTTAACTTAATTAGGGATATAATTTAAATTTTGGTTTAATTAGTTTTTTATTAGGATTTTGACTTAGATTTTGACTTCATTGTTTTTTGTTTGATTTTTGTTTGGATTAGGGTTTCTTTTTAATTAAATTTAATTTTTTTTTAATGGATTTTATTAAATTTTACTTGATTAGGATTTTAATTAGGTTTTTCACTTGATTAATTTGGATTTTAAGTGGTTTAAATGGATTTTATTTGATTTTGTATTTAATTAGGGTCTTCGTTTGATTAATTTAGATTTTAAATGATTTAAATGGATTTTTTTATTTTGACTTTAATTAGGATTTTCATTTGATTAATTAGGGTTTTCACTTGATTAATTTGGATTTTAAATGGTTTAAATGGATTTTATTTAATTTTGGTTTTAATTGGGGTTTTTAAATGATTAATTTGGATTTTAAATGTTTTAAATTAGTTTTGTTTAGCTTTAATTTTTGATTAGGTCAGAGTAAGCTTGTGTGGGCCTGAATGGGCTTGTGTGAGTTAAAGTGGGTTGTAGGTTTAGGGTTTTGGTGAAGTTAGGATTTTGGTTTGGTGGTTGCAACCAGAGCATCTTTCTAGAGGAACCTACTGCCAAGTGATTGCAAAATCGAGATGTCTATAGTATGTGATATGAAATTATTCGAGCTTGTCCGTAAAAATGGATCTTGGAAAGTGTAATTTCCAATTAAGGGAAACTAAAAATTGATCAAGCTTGACCATTATAGTATTTTCCTAAAAATTGGACCAATTATATAAACAATTGTTTGGAGAAAAGTTAATGAAACTAGCCGAGGCAATGAAATTATTGAAATTTTCCATAATAGGTGTGAGAGCAGTCCTATTGGAGTGTTAATATGTAAATCTAGTGATGATAAAATCTCCTCCAACCACTCAATTACTACCCATGGTATTCTAAAGATGAGGTAGTTTATCAAGGAAATCAAATTTGAATACTGAGGTAAATGGTCCATATACTCCAGGAAGCCACCATTCGAAATCATCCATATGATTCTCAAATTTCAAGGAAAGGGAGAAATTCCCAACCAAATTGTCCGACTTTGCAAAAAGACAAGCATCCCATCCAATTAAGATACCCCTAGAAGCCCCTTGGGAGGATAAAAAATTCCAATTATTGAGTCTTCCTCCACCAATAGCACAAAGTAGAGATTGGAAAGGGTTATTAGTTTTAGTCTCACAAAGAATTAAAATATTACATTTATAACTACGTAAAATATTTAAACCCTCTTGACATTTACAACTCCTACTTAGACCCCTTACATTCTAAGACAAAATAATCATCCAGAGGTATGAGTCAAAAACATAGAGCTACTAAATGCTTCACACATTCAGTATTAGCATCGAGATTTATCAACAGCAATGACTGTTGAGAACAAACTGAGTTCTGAAAATTCCTAACTTCCTCGTTAGAAGCAAACATAATGCCAATCATAACACAAAACTCAGTGAACTCCGCATAAGAGTTCCAAGATAAAACAGTATTTACTAAATTATTTTTATCATAAGAAATACTAGAGTCAGAAAAGGGAGGTGGTTAGGAAGAGCTATCCGAAGAGCAATTTAAAGAATCATTTCTATATGGTATAGAAAATAGTAATGTATCTACAAAAAAAGGATTACCTATGTTGGTCATCTGGGGACACTACTGCGAAAGCTTAGGGTCACAAGCCACATCTCCTAGCTCCTCATCATTAATACTATCAATAACGGCCAATACTACTTTAAGCTTTTCCTTACTAAGTTTACGGACTTTGACCTCAGATGCCACAAATTTTGAAGTAGTCACAGTCGGAAAGAGATCATTATTTTCCACTTGATTGAGGATTGACTAAGGAATATAGTGTAGAACTTCAATGGGACTAACACTTGCCCAAGGTACAACCACAATGTTGACTAAGGTAACAGGCTCCATAGTATTTGTCAAAATTGGAGTTATAGAGTTTACACCTGGGCAATGGGATGAGGTTGGGTTCTCACTAATTTGACTGACCGAAGGATTCACTAGTTTGGAAAGTAATCCAATCATGGTTGACAGAGGAAGAGGGTTTTGGGAGTGCACTTGGGTATCAGGGTTATTGTTTGTACTATAACCAACATCTGAAGAGCGGATCTCGTAACACCTATGTCTAGATTATCCAGAATAAATGTAGTTATGTTCTTGTAACCTGGACAATTAGTTTAATGATGTAGATTTGTGTTAAATTCTTTATTAAGTTAGTAATTATCTCTGATAATTCCCTCACTGTGTAACATCTTGGCGTTTTATGTTCCACGTGTAAGTGTGCGGGACCAGATGGGAGGAAAGTTAGCTTTGGACATTCCCCATCACCGCTCACTGTGCATCTTTCCTCTACCGCAACTTTACGCCACGCCCTCCTCGCCAATTCGTCGGAATTCTCGATCCTTTTCACTGACGAACGATGATAAGGGGACGACAACCTTAACTGGGAAGAAGGGGAAGGCAATGGGAATAGCAAACCAGAGAAAAGAAAAGAGAGTTAGGGCAAAACCAAGGAAAAAGAGAGAGAGAGAGCCAGAGAAGAGAAGAAAAAGAAGAGAGGAGGAGAGAGTGTTTGCCAATGGAAGAGAAGTGCTGTTGGAGACCTTAAAGCCTGGAGGACGTTAGAAAGAGAGGGAAGGTTGTCAAAGAAGAAGGATCGCTGGATACCACCTTGAGTGTACGCGTTCCCTTCTTTTCTCTGTATATAATCTTTGGGAAATGTAATAATTGTACTTTAAAATTATGAATATGAGTATATTAGAGTGGAATTATGGTTGTATGTTGATTCTAGAATTTTTCTATAATTTTTCAAGAAATTTTGATGATTTTTTGAGATTAAGTAACAGTGATTTGAGAATGAGTTTTATGCCTTGTGATTTTTATATCTCGAGCAATATTCGATGGTTTTTGATAAAAGTTGTCCCAAATAAAAGTAGACTTTACATGCTAGTAGTGAGGTTTTATGTAGGATTTGTGACTCACCGGAAAGGGTTTCGGTCGAGGCCCCAATTCCAACGAACGATCACCAAAAGGAAGAGGCCAGATTTCAGAAATCGTCTGGTTTGGCATGCTGAAATGATTCGATATGCCAAATCAGGAGATTTCGACAGACTATTAGGTTTCAGTCTGTCGAACCAGGGCTAGAGTCACATTCAGAATTTGGGTCATTTCGGCATACCAAATGATTTCGGTCTGCCAAATCAGGACCCTAAAGCTGATTTTTATGAGTTTTCCCAGAAATGCAATAATGCCTAATTTGTGTATTTTGGCATATTATTTAGTAAAAAATCCTTGTGGTTTATGTAATATTTATAAAAAAGTAGTTTCAGAAAAAGAATTATTTTATAAAGTAGTTTTCGTAATGGAAAAGATTTAGAAAAGAAATTTTAAAGAAAGAAGCTTGATTTCATAAATAAACTTCCGAGATTTCTATGTGGGTCCACGTAGAGGTAAGACAGTGACCTTAAGGTTCATGACCCAATTGATAACGGTCATCGTCCGAAACTGTGGATACTGAGGTTGGGAACCTCGATGAAAGAGACTAGGTTATCTAGAGAGACTGGTGTTAGATGGACCAGATAAGATGACCTAAGTGCTCAAACACCAATGGGGCGTTAGAAGAATGCATTTCTGTGCACTGAGGAAAAGAAAAGAGAAAAGATTAGTGAGGCTCGTTGGCCAGGACGGTGGTACGCCCTCACATGGACTTTCACCATGGCAATGCAGGAGGTTGAGGTTTGTGCCTCTCCAACTACTTGTGGTCAAGTCACCCCTGATCAATGTAGCACTAGAAAAAGAAAGAAAAGATTTTCAAATTTGAGATTGTGTAGTAATTTTAAGCTAGAATCGAGCTGAGTTTTAGCTTCTGAGTTTTAGCCAGATTCTAACTAAGACGAGAACAGTGTTTTAGGTCTAGTTCTAGCCAAAGAATTGTGTTTTACCCAAATTTGTGAATTGTATTTTGAGCTAAAGTCTAGTCCAAAGTTGTTTTTTAAAAAGCATTAGAACATGAGATTTTAAAGCAGATAGAGAAAGTTTTTGAAAAAAACATGAAGATTTTCCTAATAAATTTATGAAAGAGATTTTGTTTCTAAAAGACATGTTTTGTCAAGAAAAAATTTTATTCTAGTTTTTAAAACCCAGAATACAGTTTAGAGATGTTTTCCCAGAGTTAGTTTTGAAAAGTTTTCTGCCGTATTTTTAATGGATGTGTGTTTTGTAACGTTTATTTTCAGATACTCAGTTGGAGTGCAGTCCAATATGATGCTCGTAGACAATAGCCACTAACCACACACAAGTTCTGGGAAGTTAGTTGTTTAATTTTCTTTTTAGTTCAGTTAATTTCCCAATTAGTAGTGTAGTTTCTGTAATGTCCCGTTTGGGAGGCATTATAGATCCAAACATTTTTTCGGAACTAACAACTCAATTAGTGTTACCACCCTTCCAGCCTTTGTTATTTTTATAAGGCTTCCCAAACGACTTGTGATACCCCTTTTGATATGAGAACTCCATCGAGAAGGAGGTTAAGGTGTTACCCAATGAAGAAGATGAAGAGGAACATATATCCCAACCATGACAAAAACAAATGAGATAAACATTTCTAGCAAAAGCAAAAAACCTAACATCTAGAAGTTCTTTACCCAGATGCATCGTAATTTTCATTCTAGCATAACCTTGAAGCTTAGCATGCTCCATACTCAGGTCCACTTCTATAACATCCTAGAATTCAAAAAAGATGTAATTAAGAAGTACCATGTATTTCTAGGATTAATTATTAATGAATGATTATGTTGGGTGTGGCAATCTTGTGTTAGGGGTGTGATTATCCTCTGGTGTTGGTTGATGGTTTGGTTAACTCAGTCGAGGGTAGTCCAGGCGCATGTCTTAGGCGCATAATGCTGGCGCACGATCCAGGAGTACCCATGTGACGCACCAAATCGACGCACGATGGTGGCACAATACAATGTAAATAGTGCATGCAGTGAATGCCGCCAAAGCCTATGCCGACCATATCCTATGCTTCCTTACCCTGACAGCGGTGCTGCACTTCCTTACCATGCGCCTCCCACTCTTTGCCATGCCTTGTGCCACCCTTCTCCCTCTGTCGTTCTGCATCATGCCTTGCTCAGTTGGAAGTCGACGATGTTGCCTACGAAGACGACAAAGACCGGAAGGCTATAAATAGAGAAGGAGAGGTGGGAGAGAGGCATTGAGCAATGAGGCCAGTGAGAGAGAGTGTGCATGAGCTTGAGGAGAAGGGAGGAAGAAAGCTTGTGGTAAAGGGAAGAAGTTGTTGAAGAAGAAGGTAAGATTGTTGGTCGACACTGAGTACGCGCCCTCCTTCCTTTTTTTCTCTAAAATTCAATTTAAAACATAATAAATTGATAGATTAGCATGAAATTAGTGGATAATAATGTTCATGTGATTTTATTAGGATTTATCGAGGATTTTTGTAGATTTTTCATAAGCTATTGCAACAGTATTTTTAAATGACCTCTTCAACTTTGCGATTTTCTATCCAAAGATTTACAAATCGGATCTTTATGAAACTTGTCTCAATTGATAGAAGACTTAGAGCCCAATTTCCATGTATTTTTTTAAATATTTTGAAAACCGAAAGGAGGTCCACCCAAGGCTCCCACCTTCGGTGATTTCCAACGGTAGTCTACTAAGCTGGTGCTCTGAGTTTTCCGCATGGAGCGCACCATGGTGGCGCACCTGGGTGGCGCACCATGATGGCACACCTGGGTGGCGCATCTTCGTGGCACACTAGTGCAGTTAGTTTTGAATTTGAATAGTTGGTAAATTTTAACTGGTAGAAATGATTTCTGTAATGAAAAGGTTTTCAAAAGATGTTTTGAAAAGGAAATGCATGTTTTTAAAAGTTTTCCATGGTTTTAGGTCGGATCTGCGTAACTGTAGGGACATAGCCAATGGAAGTATAAGACCTCCATGAAATCGGTATGTACCCTATAACGTGATTTTCGACGACGGACATGGGTGAAAAAGACTGTGGCTCTTTGAGGTACTATAGGGCCCGAGTGAAAGAGACCGGTCCACCCTCTTTACCCAATGCTGGTTGGGCCTTGGATTGTAAGTCCTTGGATGTCGAGCACACAGGGGCGTCGTGAGGCGCACCCCGTACGTGTGTTTTGTGACTTGTGAGGTCATGGTACTGTGAGGCCCATGAGGCTGAGGCTAGTGGACTCCTGCATAGGGTGGTTCACCGCGGTAATGCAGTAGAATCTGAGTTGGTGTCTCACCAACTGCTTATGGCCAAGTCGGTCACCTGTGTCCAGGGTGATGCGACGGGTTTTAGTTGGACTATGTGAGCTTGTTTTGAGCTAGAATTGGTGCATGAGTTTCTCTTGTGGTTTTCACTACGTTCTAGTCTAGACTTGTAGTTTTAGATAATTCCAACCAAGATTTGGATAAAATTGTGCAATGTGCTGTTTTAGACTGGCTTCTAGTTTAGTTTTGGTTTTCATGAAATGCATAAAATGATTTGAAAAGATATATGGAATTTCAAGAAAAACAAAAAGAATATTTGAAAAGCATTTCTATGCAATGTTTGAAAAATACCTGTGGTTGTGAAAACGACATAGCTTTACGTGTGTTTTGTTTGTTTTTGGTGGGTGTGTACTGGATGACATTAGGTTACTCACGCGTTTTATGTTTTGGCTTTTAGATGCAAATAATAATGCAATCCAATACTAGTGCATATGAGGAGCCACTAGCTACACATGAGGTTCTGGATAGTTACTTAGTTGTTTAAATTGTTTATTTACTTTATTTTAGTTTAATTCTGTTAATTAGTTAAATAGGTAATACTGATTTGTGACACACCAGGGCGTAACAACTTCTAAAGGTTCAGCGAAGTCACCTATCATTTTGTGAAACAGATTCACACTCTACAAGTGGTAAGGGACACCCTCCACATGAATCTAAAATCCCTCATCTCGTAGGGTAAAAACAAAACTAGAGTGTACAGACCATGGTGCAAAAGAAGTTGGCAAAGAGACCAAGGAGGACCTAGACATTTTTAGAACGTCATCCCAAATGGATCGAAAAGGAAATTTAATTAAGAACTTTCCATCGATAAAATCATGGATCTCCCCATCAATGACATTGGGCAATGGGTTGTGAGGTAGACCCCAAGCCCGTCTTTAGTCAACTGAGGGGAGTCGGGTGTGATAATGGCATAAGCCGAGAAAAACTAGTGTTGGTCATAGATCTCGTCTGAATGGAAAAGAATATTCGGATAACAAGAAAATCGCCCCACCATTGAAGTGGGTTGTTGGGGTTTAAGATGTCGAGTAGAGAAGAATCTACATATTGTAACAAGTGATTAGGAGATTCACAGTGAAAACATGTACCTTTGTATCTAGAAGGAGACTTAATATGTCCACAAAGTCCATATTTATTAGTCCCACTGGTTTTTACACAATAGAGTACTAATGGAGACCGAGATTTTCTTCTCGTAATCGGATTCCACCTAACTTCTGATGGGGGGAGTGTGCCAAGTCAGAGCAGTTAACTGCTGGGATAGAGGATGTCCTTGGAGCATTCTCCACATGACCAGAGAGGACCAGAGGTTTTGAGACTCAGTATTCAAAATAAAGTAAGGATGAAAAGTTGAAGGAGAACAATCGACGGGAGGGAAAATAATCGAGGCATTAAATGTCCGAATGTAGGATTTGTAACTTCCAACAAATCTCCTTTTCCAACGTTGCCTCCTTGAGTTATCCTCTAAAGTTATATCCTCAAAAGATGGGCATTAATCAAGGATTATGATTGGAAGGATAATCCCAAGAAGAGGAAGCACCACCAAGATCATTAAGGTTAATAGATATATTAAGTCTTATATAATTGAACACATTGAACATAAAAAAGATTTAAAAAATCAAAACATCATAACAATAACTTTGCAGCCTTTCTAACAGATGTTGCCTAAGGTATCACAGCATAACATTAACTCTTAGCTCTTCTTCTTTGAAGACAAAGAAAGGTAGCTGATCAGAAAGGAACTCATTAGAGGAGAAAGTAGTCATCGAACCAACACAAATGGATTAAATTGTCTATCACATGAAATAGCATTAGGATTCACAAGATTAGCTTTATCTTCCACATCTAGTTATGATCTGATATCTCCAATCATGGTCACTGATATTCCTAAAAACCTTCAATATGTGTGTAGATTAGTGGGAAGCAATAGTAGTAGGAAGGTTATGGTTTTCCATTTTTCAAATGGTAAGTTGGGGCTGGTTTTAAATGGAAACTGATTACTACTAATAAGTATTAATATTAATAATCAAGCTTGTTCTTCACGCACGGCTGAATCTTCTGTACTCTGTATCTGCATTCCCTCTCGTAAATATCGGCCCCATCTACTTCAACCCGTAAAGTTGAAACCACGTAGCATAAGTGCAGTTTGCTGACTTTTCAGGAACGAACTGGGCAAATTTCCAAAGATCAAATCAAAACCCCAATAAAAAAAAAAGAGGAGTACAATTCTTTCTCCTTGAATGCTTATTTAATTACGAAACCTCGTATTACTCCCATCGTTTTCACGGTAGCAAGCTGACAATTTTCTCCAACTTCATTCGTTTCAACGATACAAGACCTGGTAGCCAGCAACAATTAATTTTGTAATTCCACTCGGTAGTGGTGATGGACGAGAGGCGACGGGTGGGTGGGAAGGGAGGTGGCGGTGCGGTGGTGGTGGTGGTGGTGGTGGAGTTGGGTACGGCGGTGGTGGGTGGTGGTGAGGATGTGGCCGTGGATGTCAAGTGTGGGGTGGGGAAGGGAGAGGAGGGGGAGAAGATGTGTAGGATTTGTCATCTGAGCTCGGAGATGGGGAGGAGTGAATGGTCGGAGTTGGTTAATCTCGGGTGTGGGTGCAAGGAGGAGTTGGGGTCGGCGCATAGGCACTGTGCTGAGGCCTGGTTTAAGATCAAAGGCAACAGGTAATCTTGTTTTCTTCTTCTATCGCAGTTTCTTCGTGTTCTTATCATTCAAAAGCCGAAACATATGTCATGGCTCAATACCACACAATCCAATTCATTGTTCACTGCCATGAGATAGTAGAAAACTCTCTTTTCTTGGACAGAGATCCCTTTTTTTTTTTGTTCAAATCAAGAATTTGCAGCCAAAACACAAACTCCCAACGTACTTAGCACTACCTCAAGAATTTGGACTTGACCATTGATTAATGCTGTTTTATTTTGGGAGTGGACTGGATTATAGGGTTTTTTTTTTTTTGCATAAAAAATGTTCTACACTCATGGAAATTCAAACTCATAATATTTTAACTAGAAAGTATTTGTGTTATCAGAATTCTAAGGAAACCAAAGAAAAGAAAATTGATTTTCCTTTGATCTCTCTCTTTTTTTTTTTAATTACCTTTGATCCTTTTTTAAGTGGTGTTGATGCTTTCATCAGAAAAGAAAATGCTTTCCATTTCTAGAGTATAAAAGCGGAAAGGATTTTCATTTTCACAGGAAGAGATGATAATCTCAATGGAAACACATCCTTCTCTTTCTTCTTTGTCCTCCTTCTCCTTCAAAATTTTCTTCTTCCTCTGCATCCTCCTTGCCTCTCTCACGACAAGAGGAGGGTATGAGGTGAAAATGGTGGAAGAAGGTTTGTGCAACAAGGAGGAGGGGGTGGTGGTGGAAGAAGTACCACTGGGAAGAGGAGGAGGGAGTGTAGATGGAAAGGATGAGGAAGTTACAGGTGAGGTTGAGAGAGGAGCAGGTGGCGTAGAAGGATCGAGAGGCAAGGGGTGATTGGAAGGAGTGGGAAGTGAGGGCATGGGTTGCGTGGTAGAGGCGGGACATGTGGGTGACGTAGAGGAGAGAAATCTCGTCTAGGAGGTTAGAGGTCAAGCGAGGGAGCAATAGAGGGGAGTTTGTTGTGGTGGTGGTAAGGGGAGTCTGCTGCTTCTTGCGTACGATTGAATAATCAAAATTTATTCAACTGTGACTTCTCTTGAATGATTAAAATTTACAAATGCATGATACAACAATTTAGTGTGCTTCCTGTGTTATGGTCAACTGTGGTTCTTTTGAGTGTTCACCCGAAGCAAAAAAATTGATTTCCATCTATACAAAAAATTAGAATATAATGGAAAGCAAATCCACATTTCCAATACGATTGAATACTAGTTCATTGCTATTGTAAAATTGAAGACATTTATATTTATTTGGATAAATTAAAATTACTTTTCTTCTATTTCCATTAATAGACATAAATGCACAACTTTTGTTTTCTATTTGTTTCCAATAATAGACATAGACATCAGAAATTTGGTCAAATAGAAGATAAATTTCGTTCGTTTCTGTTTTCTTTGATTTTCCTTCGATTAACATTTTCCATTTCATTTCGTTTTTGAGACACAAATAAGCCCTAAAATAATAGTCGCATACTAAATAAGTCTATATTTTGTTCGATGTGCATAAGGATTGATGAAGGGGGCTTCCTTTTTTTAAAAAAAAAATCAGTAAATGTCATTCATGAATAGTAATAATCACTTAGTTATGAAAGCTACCATCAAGTGAAGAAAGTTCACAAAATTAAGTTGAAAACAAAGGTAAGTTCTCAAACGATCGAATAAAAGTCCAAAATATTACAGACCAACCAGAATTAGCAAACAAACGAAAGTCTTCCATTAATTACTAATTAACATTTCCAACATCAGGCTGGAAAGGATCATAAGTTGTGGCGTCATTTGCAGCTACAGTGTTGGATCTAGGTGCAAACAGCCCAATGAAAAAGGCAATGGACTGTGCTGCAAGGTGAGCTCTCTCCTGGTTCCAAGTTTATTGCATATTATCCAAGTCTTGATAGAATTCCAAGTAGTTGTGACCTGATAGAAAGGTTACACCCCAAAACTTAATTAAAGATATAATATCAAATAAGATAACATCAAAAGATCTAAATTTATTTCTAAAAATTTTGTTGTTTCTTTCTAACCAGATAATCCAAAAGACAGCCAGAACGAGAAGGTTCCATACTGCATTACTCATAGAAAATTTTGCATTTATGTTTTGAGAGAATATTTCCTTCAAATTACTAGTCTGAATACCTGAGATATTAGAAAGGAAGAATTTTCAAACAATTGTTGCTACTAGATAGGTTAAAAAAATATGCAAAGTATTTTCACAACTATATGAGCAACATGTACAATTGATAGATCCCTGTCATCCTTTTCTGAAGAGATTTACTTTGGATAAAATTTTATCTTGAATGGCCAACCAAAGAAGGAACTTAACTTTTAATGGAATTTTGCTACTCCAGATACTATTTTGAATGGACATCTCAGACCACCCTCATTCAAAGAGCCATAACAACTTTTAACCGAAAATGAATTGTTAGTATTTTGAGTCTAGATAATTTCGTCAAGTTCATCATTGAGTTGTAAACTGTTAACAATCTCAGTGAATTTATCCAATTGCTGCTGCAATATATCAAAGTCAAGATTATTGTCCCACGTTTGTTTAAATAGGCCCAAAAAAACAAACGAAAGTCTTCCATTAATTACTAATTAACATTTCCAGCATCAGGCTGGAAAGGATCATAAGTTGAGGCGTCATTTGCAGCTACAGTGTTGGATCTACGTGCAAGCAACCCAATGAAAAAGGCAATGGACTGTGCTGCAAGGTCAACTCTCTCCTGGTTCCAAGTTTATTGCATATTATCCAAGTCTTGATAGAATTCCAAGCAGTTGTGACCTGATAGAAAGGTTACACCCCAAAACTTAATTAAAGATATAATATCAAATAAGATAACATCAAAAGATCTAAATTTATTTCTAAAAATTTTGTTATTTCTTTCTAACCAGATAATCCAAAAGACAGCCAGAACGAGAAGGTTCCATACTGCATTACTCATAGAAAATTTTGCATTTATGTTTTGAGAGAATATTTCCTTCAAATTACTAGTCTGAATACATGAGATATTAGAAAGGAAGAATTTTCAAACAATTGTTGCTACTAGATAGGTTAAAAAAATATGCAAAGTATTTTCACAACTATATGAGCAACATGTACAAGTGATAGATCCCTGTCATCCTTTTCTGAAGAGATTTTCTTTGGATAAAATTTTATCTTGAATAGCCAACCAAAGAAGGAACTTAACTTTTAATGGAATTTTGCTACTCCAGATACTATTTTGAATGGACATCTCAGACCACCCTCATTCAAAGAGTCATAACAACTTTTAATCGAAAATGAATTGTTAGTATTTTAAGTCTAGATAATTTTGTCAAGTTCATCATTGAGTTGTAAACTGTTAACAATCTCAGTGAATTTATCCAATTGCTGCTGTAATATATCAAAGTCAAGATTATTGTCCCGCGTTTGTTTAAATAGGCCCAAAAAAACATTATTAAACTTGTTCCACATTTTTTCCACTGAACCCTTTTTGAATCTAGACAACTGATATAATTCAAGAAGATTGTTTTTTAACACCTCCATCTCCCACCAAGAGTTTTCCTAGAATATAGTCTGATCTCTACAATTAATGAAAATTTTTGAAACTGTATTCAGCATACGAAAGCATTTCTTTAAGTTCTGACCATAATAGGGATCCACATGGATTTACACTTAGCAAGAAGCCTAAGTTATTCAATGAGAAATATCGAGACTTAATTAATTTAACCCACTTAAGTTTAGGATTAGACTCAAGAAGTTGCCACAGTAGCTTACATTTGAGAGTATTTCCAAAGTTTCTAATATTTATAATACCCCATCCTCCTTATTTTTTGGATCTGCATAACCTCTACCAATTGATTAGGTGATAGCCATTTTTAGTAGAGCTCGATGAACACCAGAGAAATCTACTTCTAATACGATCAATTTCAGTAGCTACTCTGGCAAGCAGGTAAAGAACTGACAGATAGTAAGTGAGCATGATAGATAAAACTAAATTGACAAGTATGAGTCTTCCACCAAGAGATAATAGTTTTCCTTTCTCAATTACCAATTTTGAGTGTAACTTTTCTATCACAGGTGTCCAATCAGAATAGGATGCTTTCCTGTAATGTAGAGGTAAACTAAGATATACAATAGGTAGGAGTTCTTGCTTACAGCCTAAAATAGTACAGAATCTCTCTATATCACACTGTTGAACTCCAATACCAGTTAGAGAAGATTTGTTGAAGTTTATTTTAAGACCAGAGTATGCTTGAAAGCATGCCAGAATTCTTTTTGTATTAATAATGTAATCTTCTCTAGGGGCTAAATATAGAATTGTATCATCTACATACTGAATATTAAAAACTATAAGACTATCTCTAGGAAATTGAATGCCAGATATAAAATTATTCTGAATACCTAAGCCCAACATTCGGTTTAACACATGAGTTGTTATTATAAAAAGTAAAGGAGATAGTGGATCACCTTGTCTCAACCCATTAAAGGTTCCAAAAAACCCTTTTGATGTACCATTTATTAAAACAGAATATTTTACAAAAGTAATGCACATCTTGATCCAAGAAATCCAAATTTCCCTACATCCAAGACCTCTCAAGGATTTGAGTAGAAAATCCTAATTTACATGATCAAATGCTTTTTCAAAATCTAATTTTAACAGTAACCCAAGATAGTTAGAATGATGCATGTAATGTGTAGAGTCTCTTGAGCTACTAAGTAATAATCAAACATACTCCTTTCAGGAACGAAGGCACATTAATTATTATCAATAAGGGAGTTCAGAATAGAGTTGAACCTATTAGCTAAATATTTAGATATGATCTTAAGGGAACTATTTGACAGACTTATAGGACGGTAGTTCTGAATACTCTAACACTCTTTTTTTGGAACAAGGGTAATAAAAGTTTGATTAATACCTTTTAATGCATTAATATCAGATGTCCTTTCTAGGTATCTGAACAAATTTAGCATATTTCCTTTGAGAATTTTCCAGAATTGATGAAAGAAACTCATTGGAAAACTACCAGGTCCCGAAGATTTGTTTCCAACCAGTCCAAATACCCCAGTCCTAATTTCCTCCTTAAAGAATTGACCCTCCAAAACACCAGGATATTGTATTTCGCATGGGAATAGAGTATTCCAATTCAGATTACCATGATAGCTCAAATTATTATTAAATAATTTAATGAAATGATTTTCAAATGCTTTATTAATTACTTCTGGGACTTCAGTCTGAGCTTCATCTATTTTAAGAGAAGCAATGAAGTTTTTTCTTCTCTCGTCATTAACAATTTTATGGAAAAAACTTGTATTAAGATCTCCCTCTTTCAACCATTAGACTCTGGATCTCTGCTTCCAGTATAGTTCCTGTTCTAAGACTAGTTTATAATGTTCATATTTGAGTGATTGATGCAATTCCCATAAATGTCTAGGTAATTGCATTGACTCAACTTGGCAATCCAAATCAAAGATTTTCAATTCAATCTCCTTTAGCCTAATGTTTTTCTTTATTCTCTTATTAAGGATCCACTGCTTAATGGCATTCTTCAAATTTTTGAGTTTGTATGCTATACCATTAACTAGGTTGATAGTGGGTGAGAAATTACCCAGAGTTTCTATTATCAGTTTCCTGAAATCATCAATTGTGAGCCATGAATTAAAGAATTTAAATGGGGAGGGACACCTAGGAGGTAGTTCGAGCTTTCCCTTAGCAATGAACATATTGGAAGTGAGATTCCCATCCAGGGGATACTAAAAATCTGTCTAATCTAACCATCGTTGATGAGGCATGAAGATTAGACCATGTGTAAAGACAATTATTTGGAACATAATCTAGAAGACTATTAGAGGCAATGAAGTCATTGAATTTTGTCATGGTTGGCGAGATACCAATAACATTAGAATGTTCAGAGGTAAATCATGTAAGGTTAAAATCCCCACCAATAACCTAATTACTACCAACCATGTTACTAAGGTCCCTAAGCTCATCTAGGAAGGATTGCTTTAATGGTGGATAGCAAGGACCATACACCCCCGTAAGCCATCGATCAAAAGAATCTGGAATGCTCCTAAATAGATCGATACACTATAATTCTTAATAGTCAAATCCAATTTTAGCAAAATGTTGTCATTTCACTCAATAATGATATCCCCAGATGCCCCTGATGAAGGAAGGATATCCCACTTATTTAGTCTCCCACCTCCCAAAAGTATAAGAAACATTCAAAGGAAGATAATCAAGTTTAGATTCACTGATTATTAAAATATTACGTTTGACCTTACAGACCATATTCCTAATTGCTTTACACTTACCACTACTACCAAGGCCTTTAATATTCCATACTAAAATAATCATAATATAAATTAAGGATTCAAACAAAATGCCCTAAGACTCTCCTCATCACTATAGTCTTCCTTCAAATTAATTGGGTGAAGGCCTTGCTGAGCTCGCACAGTATTTAGAAACTACTTAACCTTCGAGCTGGAGTCCAAAACAATACCAATTTTTTGGCAAAATTGAGAAATTTCTGTATATGAAAGCTAGGAAAAGTAATCATTATCAATCTTATCTTTCCTATTCTCATTGTTCAAAGATTCTGTTACATAACAAGATGTATTGCTAATGAAGGGATCAGAGTCTAGATTTCTATAAGGACAAGAGTAAGATTTAGGAAAAGCGTTGTAAGAAGTTATACTTGTACTGGAGATAATTGGTGCTGATTGTCCAAATATCAAGTCACCTTCCTTCTCGTTAGGGTCTACCTCACTTTCACTATCAAGTATAGCCAGCATTTTTTTTAAATTTCTCCTTGTTTAGCTTCCTTGCCATCTGCTCAGTCGATGAGAATTTAGATAGGACCGCGTCAACGAATAATTTATAACTCTCTTCCTGCTTTCTAAGAGATCTAGCAGGAGAAGATTCAACACCAGATTGAGGATGGATATTGGAGATTTTCAGAGAGCGTGATGAACCCCTAGGGGTAAAAGTGCTACTGGGTATGCGAGAAGGGGAATTCACTCTAGGCAGTTCAGAGTTAGGGTTGTGATTGCTCGCATCTGTCACAAGAGTAGGAAGGATCCCAGCTAGGTTAAGAGAAGGGGCAAGGATAGACGATGATGTGGAAGCAGGAGCACGAGAGTCAACAGCAAGGGATCTAGTCCACACATGATCACTCGATTTGATAGGTTTGCGGGATTTACCTCCATTCGGATTAAAAGATTTTTTGAAAGCCTTCCCTACTCCTTAGGGTAGGGCTTGTTAAGGGTGTTGCTTGACGAAACATTAGGTTGGAAGTGAGCCCTAGGGGATGATGAAGGACAAAGATTCCAATTACAATAGAATCTTTATGGGGTAAATATTTCTAGCAAACGCAAAGTACATAGATTCAGGCATATTTTTCCCAGTGTGCAATCGAATACTAACTCTGGCGAAGCTCAAAAAATTCACACAATCAATACCATAGTCAACTTCCAGGAAATCAGCAAAATCTCTGACCATATGGTGAAAGACATCGACATTCCATAAGTGGTATGGAATACCTTCTAGACGTATCCAGAAACCTTCTTCCTTAAGTGTGATCACAGTGTTCGAGTGAACCGACCAGGGGGCAAAGGATGCAGGGAGGGTGACCAAAAAGGACCCATATAATCTCAAGGCCTCATCTCGAGCCACCACAAAAGGGAACTTGAGTAGAAGTTTACCAGAAGAGAAATCGTAGATTTCCCACTCCACCGACACAGGCCAATGAGATTGTAGATGGTTCTTCAAGATTTCCTTAGTCAGGTTAGTAGAAAGAAAAGTGATAATGGCACAGGAGGAGTAGAAGTAGAGTTACTCACATGTTTGGTTACTAGGTGGTATAAAGACTAAAAAATGGACTGAATGACCTGCCATTACTTTACTAGATATAGAATCAGAAGAAGACTTATAATACTCATAAATTCATTTTGTAATTATTTACATTATAATTACCCTTGGACGGGTGTTACTATTCTGATGCCCATTTGTGTGATTTTAGACTTAGGTCTTGTGAGCCTGCTTCTGTTTGTGTGTTCCTGTGAGTAGTTGGCACTATGCCTGTGGGCTCGTGTGTGGGTCTGTGTGGGCCCACGTGTGTCTGTGGGCCGATGGGTGGGATTGATTGTTGGTCGTGCTTGGTTCTTGTTAGGGGTGGCAACGGGTCGGGTCTGGGTCGGGTCTACCTATACTCAGACCTAGACCCATCATATTTCATGGGACTGGGTCCAGGTCTGGGTCTGGGTCTGAAAATCAAGACCCAGACCCAGACTCATGAAGATAATGGGTCTGGGTCTGGGTCCGGATCTAACGGGTCCAGCAATCTTTTTCCATTTTTTTTGAAAAAATTAACTTTTCATTTAAACCAAAAACATTGTAAATAAACAATAGTAAGATTAAAATGTTAAACAATAACACGTTAAACATGTTAAACAATAGCAATGCTAAAAGAAGATGATTTCATAAATAAAAAGATGTGATACAAAAGAT